>OMNZ01027121.1:2682-22647 GCA_900303255.1 Lesueurigobius sanzi | reverse complement strand
GTGCCCGGGTGGGGGTGTGGTGTCCCAGCCTCGCCTCCTCTGGGTGCTCTGGCTCGGTGCCTGGATGCTGAGCTGTGGGTGCCTGGATGCTGAGCTGTGGGTGCCTGGGTGGAGGTGGGGTATCCCTGCCTCCTCTGGGTGCTCTGGCTCGGTGCCTAGTGGCTGGAGCTGATGTGCTGCTCCCGACGCAGACGGCTCCTCTGATGGTGCTTCCTTACCTGGTTCATCTGTACTCAGCCTGACTTACTGACTTATGCACTGTCTGAATTGCTGAGGTGAATGCACGTGTAAATATATGTGGGGGGTGGGAGTTGGGTGTGTAAATTGATGTTTCTGTTTTTAATCTGAGTTGCATCTGAGTTGCATCTTTGTATGAAAAGCGCTTTATAAATAAACTTTGATTGATTGATATTTTTTCTTCATTATTTATTGACTGAAGAGTAGTATAAAAACTCTATGTTACAGTTACACAACCAATTCCCAAAGTCTGAATTGTTGTGGTCGTTCTAAAAATCCCACTTAGGTCCCCAAATAATAATTCTATGTATTCAAAAGAATTTGTGTTGTTTTACAACCCGAAATGTGCATATAAATTATAAAAGAAGAAATTGCAATGAACGTGGCCTAAATATTGATTTTAATTGGTAAAATTTAACAAATATACTGTATAAGTACTTATTTTGCAGACAGGTTTTGGGGTCCACCTGCAGTATCTATGGGGGCTGTATATTTGACTCAAAATTTTGACTTGCCAAGTAAAAAATGGAATACGTTTTGTTGCATTAAAAAAAAACATGTTATTTCAAGTAAATTGAGCTTTATTTTCTAATTTGAAGTGTTCTGAGATGTTTTTTCTTAGTTTAACTAGCAATTTTCCTTAATTTACTCAAACCACAGGCAAATATACTTACTTAGTTAGTTTTTGCAGTGCAGTCTGTTTAAATGGCCATGATTTCAGCTGTATCGGCTTATTTCGTGGCTATTCAACATTGTGTTAAAATAAAATACCATATTTTCCAATATTCAATTCTTATTTGGGTCATAATGTTTCCTAATACTAGATGGTGGGTCGCGACGCCGCAGCAGTTGAGAACCACTGGTGTAGACTGTCACCAGCCCAGCAGCCACCTGTTTAGAGGCCGCTCGGGGTGTGAATATCTCCTCTCTGTTTGTTTTCAGAAGCCGTCAGATGGAACAGTCCAGGTTGGTCACAGAGTCCCCCCCCCCCACACACACACATACAGGAGGAGGCTGTACAGCTGAAGAATCTGCTTACTCTTCAGAGGCACTCTTGCATGTAAGATCACTTTTGTCAAACGGCTTAAAGCACGCGGCCCTTTTGAACAAACAATCAGGAACAACCAGAGGGCAGCTTCGAAAATCCATCCCAACACGGCTCTCAAAACTCTAGAGCAGGAGCCAAAGTCAGTTACAATGAATTACTAACCCAGACTCATACGTGCAAACATTCTTTCACCCACACACATACAGCTGTGGCCAAAAGTGTACATACCCTTTTAATCTGAAGACACTACTCAAATGTCCCTGGTCAAATGTTTACATGACCTTCAACAACTGCCAGGAAAATGGTTCAGGAGCAAAGAAAAACTCACTTCAGCTGAAATACAGGACTCTCAAAAATTGATGTTGGTTTCAAGATGCACAATATGTAAACTTTTGATCAGGGCTAGTTTCTAGTTTAAAAGCAAACAAACAGGTTTTTTGACAATAAATGGCTTCACGCAACCACTAACATTGAGTGAAATAAAGGTTTTTGTGTTATCATTCATATTCTATAAAATGCATAAGTTTACATACCCTGACAGAATACACCTTTGGCCACAAATGCCGACACATTTACAACATCTAAATTGTATTTTCATTCACTTTTTCACTCACTCATTCACTCATAGTGCTTTTTACAAATGGGTACAGTTTTGGCCGCTTTCAAGACTTAATCCTGGTGGTGAACATTTGACTTTTATTCAAGTAATTTTGACTTGCCAAGTAAAAAGTATGTTGCACTTAAAATAAGAACAAAACATATTATTTCAAGTGAACTCAGCTTTATTTTCCTATTTTAAGTACAATGAGATGATTTTCTTAATTTACTGTATTTTCCGGATTATAAGTCACACTTTTTCTCATAGTTTGGCTGGTCCTGCGACTTATATTCAGGTGCGACTTACATGTATATATTAATTAATGTGTTACGTTAACATACCAGACACCTATTCAGTTTGTTGCCTTTCAAGATGAAATGCCTGTTCTTGGTCTCGGATTTTGTAAAATGAATTTCCCCCCAAAAATGCGACTTATACTCTAGTGAGACTTATATGTTTTTTTCTTCTTCATTATGGATTTTTTTGGCTGGTGCGACTTATACTCCGGAAAATACGGTAAATGCAAAAAACCTGTCCCACAGAAAGATTTCCTAACTTACTTACTCAAATCAAGGGGGAAATTTGAGTAATTTGTAACGTGAGGTTTCGAGAAAATTTGTGTTTTTCTGTTTAAATGATGATGATTTCAGCTTTATAGCCTTATGTAACCCTTATTCAGCAACAAAGGTGCCAATACAACTCTATGGGACAGTTTTTGAAAGAAATTTCCAAAAAGAAAATGTCCCTGTTGTTTCCCTGATCATTATTTAAAATGTATTTGATTGGATTCACAAACCTGACATATTATTTTTACAGCTGAAAGTCCTGCTTGGCCAACAACATGCACGTTTTGAATATTGTCACCACTTTTGGACGCCTTTATGAGAGAATAAATAGACCATAGTTGTGATGACAGAGAAGACATTGAACTTGGGATTGGCCCAGGAATTACAGAAAGTTGTGATAAACTGAGGCTAGAAATCTGTATTTTGACAGATACCATTACAAGCACAAACCTTTCAGCTGCCCTCCACCTCTATTTCAAACTATAGGCTCTTTCAAATTTTGTGATGTCACGTGAACGCAACCTATTGTGTGGTAAATCCCATGTTTCACATTATTATATTCTTACTTGGGTTAACGGCCTGTCATACTGGGTGATGGTGGGTCCTGACGCTGCACCAGTTGAGACCCACTGCTCTGGAGAAGTTATTTACTCGCGCTGTTTTGTTTGAGTAAGCCTGACGCCAGTGCAGCTTCACATTGTGGTCCCTGCCATAGTTTACGAGAGAGACTGTGCTCATGTTGTGTTTACTAATGGCCCCCGGATACGAGCGCCCGGGCCTCGTTTATGAGCTGGCACAAGAATTCATTCATGGCTTTCAAGTTAAAAAAAGAAAAAGGGAAGAAAAAAAAGCTCATTGTGCATACATGTTGTTTATAGCAGCTCAGGTAATAAAGCTAAACCTTCCACCTATCAGCCGTAATTACCTCGAGGGGGCTCAATCACCGCTCCCACGTGAAGCATTTCCCAGACGCATTTTAATTAAAGCTGGGTTTGTTTTCGCTGACACACAACAAGGGACTGTTTCACATTCATCAGGTTGGGTTTAATTGTGCACTGGAAATGTCTACACAGTGGGAACACTGTTACTATTGTGCTTTTTGATACATTGAAGATGGATAAATGTGTATATTACTGAAATTAAAAGTAGTTTGTGCAGAATGAGGTCTTAATGGTTTATGAAAGGGACTGCTATGAAACAAACTGGGTTGCCTTAAAGTGCATATGACAGTTTGTAATCTTTTTGTAATTATTATTTGATGGATAATATGTGGAAAGTATTAATCTTAGTTTTATTTCAATGAAGTGGCAATTTAATTTAGAAGAGTTGGGGGTAAAGTTGTTTTTATTCATGTTTTTTTCAGTCAAGTTTCATAGGATTCTGACTCATTTTGCATTGGTATAATATGGTCGACACGGCAACAGTTATGGATTGTTTACCTCTACATATGTCACTTCCTGTGCCCATGTCCAATAACGGGGAACCCTAGATAAAAAAGAAAACTAGGAAAATCTTAAGTATGGTGTTAATTATGTTTTAGTGAAATATGTGTCTAACTTTAAGCTGCATGGACATAACATTTTTGTTGTACTTGTTGCACTGACAATAAAGATTATTCATTCATTCATAAAACGAGTCACTGAGCTTTAACTAGAGGAGGCCGACACTAGCAGCTTGAAAACTGGTTTGCGCTGCAGGATCTGGCATTCATTCCGCTTTCTGTAACTGTATTTTAACAAATTATGAATGACTGAATCAACATTACAATCGTTACCAGAAAATCCAAACATTAATTTGAGCATGTACCTCATATCTAGGACATAAATAGCGGTAGGGTGTTTAGCAAAAATGAAAGCTTCCTACATGTACATACCCTATATGTCTGTGAAGGCTTTCAGTTGTCCAGGGATTATCTATCGGCAGGACTGGGTTGGTTGAGCTGAGGCCATTTGATTTACTACCTTCATAAGCTTCTTCTTTTGGAGTCAAAATGCCATACTAGAAAAAAACAAGCGAGAGGCCAAAGTTTAAATAGACCTCTTGTTTTACTAGTAAGACATTCTGAGTGCAAGAACATGAAGAAGTTCCTCACCTCAAAATTTTCATTTTCAATACATGCCCTATATTTAAACATAGAGGTGGACGTTTTCTAGTTGTTCAACGGCAAAATGGCCATCATGTGAACATTTTAGCATGGCCTAATTACTGGGACCATTTTGTGAATATGGCATAATAAAAAACTCATTGGCTACTTAGTGACTGTGTTTGCTAAAATGCAGCTATTGTGTATTACCTGGCTGTGTTCGCACAGTGAGACAACACTAACTGGTGCTGAGGCGCCAGTCTCTCTCTGCTGCTGCTTTGGCTCCAGCTTGAGCCAGGAAAGGTGGCATAAAACGCCTGGCCCACGTCCTGAGGGAACAGGGGGGTTGATCAAGCGAGAGTACTAGGCCATCCTTGAAGCAGACACCTGGCCTCCGAACTGAAGTGGAAAACCTGCCAGAGAGCAACGCAGCTAAGTCAAAGTTTGAATTAAGGGGAGAATTATTTTCAACTTAAAACACAAAGGCTCTCAGTGAAAGCTCTTCTGCTCGTTGCTGTGCAGAGCTGCCCTCTGGCTGATTGGAGTGCACCCAAAGTGCGTGTGCCCTGGCTCCTGTCTGCCGTCCGTCTGCCTCCCCTGGATTGGGCTCCTGTCGCCTTTCGCAGCGAAGGGCCACTCAACCTGGGTGGATATTCTTTCCCTCACATCTGCTATGAATTTACCAGCGCCAAGCCATTCAAAGACTCCTTTATGGAGCCGTCAGCAGCCCAGTGACTGCTTCCCATTAGGACTCAAACACACTGTAGTAGGTACAACACACCTTGACATGTGCGCGGGCGAGGGTCACATGCATTTACATAAACACAGAAATAAACATCTCTATTGATGGCAACGACACCTGCACACCCCCTACGAACACTGTGTGTGCATTCTACCCCCCCAGTTTCTTATTAAACTGAGACCTTTCCTTAAGTCAGGCTGAACAGCTGCATGGTGATGCGATTCAGGGGTGGATATACGGGGCAGCAGCACTTTAATCTATTTATTGCTGGCATCCCCCTCACTAGACACTAGGCATATGCACATCGGAGAAACATGAACCCACACTGCAGCCTGCCATGTGTAACTTTAGATATGATCAGGAGAAAAAGGGGAAAAAAAGTTACAGATAGCCTTGTTACAAACTGAATGTTGGGGTTATAGCAAACACTGACCTTATACTAACAATAGCAAAAAAAAAAACAATATTTAAAAAATAGAGAAAAGAGCCAACTCTGTGTAAGCTGCTGGACCACTATGGTACAACATGTAAACAATCATGGTGTTTACTTTAGTGTCCAAAATGCTTTTATGTTGGCAAAACCCATTTAAAATCCATCCCAGCAGTTTGCCAGGAATCCCAGAAACCTTAAGCGGTTTTGACCAGGTTAATATCTAAAACTGCAACAATAATTCCCAATTTCTGAATTAGCTTGGTTGCCATGGTTTCCAGTTGCATTTTTCAGTTAGAACAGTAGATGGTGGGACGAATCCTTGTTACAGCTGCTTGGTTTTGCATTAAAGCGCTGCTAATAATGTGAATGGCATTAAAGAAAAGTAATATACAGCACAAAAACTGAGCTCACATTAGAGCTTTGATGGTGAGGCAAGTTTTTGTGAGCTATATTCCTTTCCTTTTTCTACCGTTCACATTATTAGCAGCGCTTTAATGCAAAACCATGCAGCTGAAACAGGAATTCGTCCCACCGTCCGCTGTTCTAACTGGAAACTTCAACTGGAAACCATGGCAACCAGGCTAATTCAGAAACTGGGAATTATTCCATGTCATCATTAGCCTAATTACGATGTATTTACATGGAAAATAGCAACTTTCTATCTGTCTTACCCGGGTCATGTGCGTCAGGTGTGAAGGCTAAAGTAGCACAGGTGACTGACAGCTCCTTGGTGAAGATTTACAACAATTAGATGAAAAGCACAGAAAGAGCACAGTGGCCACGTAATGTATTCAACCTTTTATGGCTTTTCTAGTATTTTCAAGGATGGAGGACCATGGAAAAAAGTGGGAACTTTTAGGCTAAGTTACTGTATAATGCTAATTCACGTGTTGATTGCTGCTAGCCAAAATGCAATGCTAAATATCATGATAAAGTAGTAGCTCTAATGCTAATTCGCGTGTTGATTGTGCTAGCCAATGCTAAATATCACGGGCATGGTTCCATGATCCTTTAAAGACCTGTAAATTAAACTTAAGGCAGCTCTTTAACTTTGTATTATTATTTAGAAAGGCTACTCACTATTCATCACCTCATCCAATCGTGGCTTGCTAGTGAAAGCACGTTCCTGGTTTCGTAGCCTGCTTCTGTCAGGCTACTGGAAAATTAAAAATTAAATTTGAATAAATAAGTAATAGCTAGTGTTTTCAAAGACTTCCTGGACAATGAAGGCAGTAATGCACTTCCTCCAACAATTCTTAGTTTCATGGGAAATACACTGCAAAAAGTGATAGGGAAGGGAAAATGACTGGAATTAAGAATATTTTACATTAATTTGAGTAGTTCTCACTCGAAGTAAAGAAATCTGCCAATGGAACAATACTGTATTTTTGCACTCATAACAAGAACGAATCTATTTATTGCTGGGCTATAATCATTCATTGTAGCCCATGTATCACAAAGAAGGGCTGCAACAAATGTGTTCTATTATTTTGGCAGATGAATTTACCTGCTTATATAAATTTCAAGAAAACTTTACCTATTTCTAGATTACTTATTGCAGTGTATGTTTTCTTTTCTTTTGTTTTTTCCTTCAGTGTAGCCTCCTGGAAAATGATGCACAAGGCGCTGCAGCTGGCTCCTCCTGACGTCGGGGCAGCGGCTCTACCCCTGGCTCTCCACAGGTGACACCTCCTGTCTCAAAAGATCTGCATGTCGAAAATCGAAACCTGTAGAAGATGCTTTCTAGTGTATTCTGTAATGCTTTCCAAATAAATGGGCACACATGTAGGCGTGCATGAGCTCTCGGAACATGTTGGATACGTAGGGTAGTGTGAATGCTAGATTAAGTCTGGGGATGAATCATGAAAGGCCTCAGTTTGACTGCCTTTCATCTTCCCTTAAAGCGCTTTTATCCAGTTGTTGCGGCTGCCATATTTTGATCCCCGTGTTAAAAGAAAAAAGAAATCTGATTTTGAGGTTATTACATGTAATTTTTATAGCCGAGTGGTTCTTAAACATTTCACACACTGTACAAAGTACCATAAGGCCTTGATCAAGATAAAACCAGTAAAGTTAGACTAAAATGGATCTTAATTGGACTAAATTATGTCTAAACTGGGTGTAAACGACTTCTACCCCAAACATAATGCATTATTAAAGCATACATTAAATTATTTCTAATCTAAATGTCTAGAAAGTGTACAATTTCAGATGAGACGGCCCTCGGAAGAAGTCCAAGTAGAAGTGGCCAAGCCTTTCTAATATTTTTCCATTCGGTAAACTAAAATATGGTTGTCTAGTTGCATTTTGCCTGCAGTGGTGGCCAATCTTCAAATGCTGTAGAATAAAAGGCTAGACATTGAGATTCAAGACTGCCTGCAAGTAGAACATGTCAGAAATCATACTTGAGTTATATGTAAATGCAGGAGAATCAGACTATTTTAGATGCGTGCAGGAGGCCCGGTGGGATGAGCGCTGTGCTTTCCCAGGAGACGAGGCATCCTCTGAACTCCTCCATTCCCGCTCCCCCCTCTTCTTCCCCATCTTACTTTGGTTATATCATCAAAGGCAGCGGACGCACATCACTGGAAAAGAGGTGCGGGGAAAAGGCTCTGTGTTTTGTGAATAATACATTTGTAATCATATAGTTAAAACAGAAAGGAAAGGAGAATTTGGGGCATGTCCGTGTTGCTTTGAGGGCGCTATACTCAGTGATTTTGTCTCTGATGTGTCAATCTGTTATGCCACATCCTGCACGTCTTAGTTTTGAAGCTTGCCATGTTAGTTCACATGCACAAAAAGAGTCAACGCGGCGCACAACGGGACAGATGTCAAAATATAAAAGTGGAAACACTTCCTTGTCTTGTTGCGCGGATGCATTTTTAACGTTGCTTCAGTGAAATCGTGGATCATGACCCAAAAGAGTCTAAATATAAATGCATCTAAAAGGAGGCATTAAAATGTAGAGCTTGGTATCTGAAGCAGAATGTGTTATGGGCCTAATTTAATAAGTGTTTGCACATGAGCAAAATATGTGAACTAAAGAGGCGCATTCTTGTCTGCCATAGACACTAAACGGCCACAGCGCAAATTCATTTGCAGGGTGTCCATAAACACTTTTTACAATTTAAAAAATGCATAGATATCCTAACCAGATTTGTTTTATTGTAATCAGTGTTTATCAAAGTTTGTAATCACATTGAAATTGGGGCCTGCCTGTTCGGCAGTTCCTCAATCAAACATTTCCAGACCGGTGTATTGGAAGGGATCCACCGCGTTCAACAGATATACTCCCTTGGACTTCTTTCGATGGGGTAATGTTAAAGATATCGTGTACCGAACAAAGATATGGGACATTACTGATTACTTGAACTTGACTTCTGATGCCATTGCCACCATTGATGAGGCTCTGCTACAGCCAACATGGCAAGAAATCCAGTAGTGTCTTGATGTGCTTTGTGCAACTAATGGTGCCCATATGGAAGTGTATTACTAATGGTGCCCATATAAGTTGAGAGCCTGTATCAATTATGTGACTAGCTTAGAGAACGGATGAAAGAAGGAAATCTTGGTCACCGTCTCATTACTTATGAACTTGACTCTCTACTAATTATCTTCAATGGTATCACAGTCTGTCTTGTCCTCTCCATGGCTGCCCCTGGCTCCGAGTTTGGGGCCTGGAGTAAATATTTGCAGGGCGGGTTGCTTCCCATGCAAACTCGGGTCACACACAGACACAGCTCCAGTCAGGTTTACTCACGGTTCAAAGATTAGTGTGTGCATATTATGGCCTGTGTTTGCTTGTTATGGAGTGAAAGCACCTGCTGTGGAACCTGCTCCAACCTGCCCCCACTCCTGCCCCCCGTCCTCACACAAGTACTTTTACTTCTACTTGAGTACGATTTATTAGTAACTCTTGTGTTTAGCTTTTGGTTACTCTTTCCCTTGTGAGTAAATCTGTAACTGTGAAAAGCTTCCTGTTGATATAAAAAAAGGAACCAAACTTTAAGATAATGTAAATGTAAATTTATTTTCTAGTGGTTTGCCATAAGCAGAGACACTACATCAGGGGTGCCCAAACTGCGGCCCTCACCAATTTTTGGTGGCCCACTTCTTGTTGAATTGGCACCAGAGATGATCCTTTTTCTGCAACTTCAACAATACTACAGAATTAAAAACTAAAAAACACAGGACAAAAACAGGGACAAGACCAGGTCGAATCCTGGAAAATAAAAGTAGGTCTAAACTAAAAGTAGGTCTAAACCAGGATTAAACCAGGTCTAAACCAGGACTAAATCAGGGCTAAACCAGGAGTAAACAAAGCTTTATCCAGGACTTATCAAGAACTACTGTAAATATGATCTAATCTAAGAATAAACCAGAAGTGATCCAGGTCTAAACCAGGTTTATTCCAGGACTAAACCAACCCTAACCCAGTCTACTCTAAACCAGGTCAGAACAGGTCTAAACCAGGTCTAACCTAGGTTTTAAACAAGGGCCAAATCAGGTGTAACCCTGGATTAAAGTAGGTCCAAACCAGTTCTAAAACAGAACTAAAAGTAGCTCTAAACCAGGATTAAACTAGGTCTAAACCAGGACTAAACAAATGCAGGGCTAAATCAGTACTAATCAAGAACTAAATATAATGCAATATAAGAATATTTTGGCCCTCCATGTCGTACACTTCAATATGTGTCGTGTACACTTCAATATGTGTCGTGTACACTTCAATATGTGTCGTGTACACTTCAATATGTGTCGTGTACACTTCAATATGTGGCCCTCCGTGGAAGAAGTTTGGACATCCCTGCACTACATAGTCTTTTTTTTTCTTCTCAATTTTCAGACTTTGGGTCTGTTTAATCTCTTAGCATATATATACTTTCACCTGAAAACAAATTAATTACCAAATCTTCACAATAAGGTGTTCAATTATTGCACTGATTCTGTGTTTCTCCATAGATTTACACAGAAAATGAACTGTAACCCCAAATGCAGTTTTTTTTACACTCTTGCAACAACATCTCTACTTAAGTAGCACCTACAGCCATCAAACTTTGCAGTCTTGTAACCTGTACAGGGATTTTTAAATATTTAATCTGATTTATTGGGTTTTGAAGAACAAGGCGGAAGTTGATACTGATTAATTCACTCATAACTAGTTTATGCATGACCTGAATATCCAAAATCCAAACAAAGCTTTGAAACCATCCATAGTTGCACATTCTTTTCCACTCAAACACTTACTCAGGAGGTTTTTTTTACTCCATGAACTTGTTTATTTTTACCTTTACTTTAGAAATTGTTTGGCTTTTTACCATTACTACAGTATTTTGGCTACTCTACGCCTGAACAGATCGTATGTACCTGGCCGTCCGCATGTGCAGTCAGTCATTGTTTGAAGTTTCCAAGGGAGTCGTGTCCCTGTGATTAACTCGGTGCGTAGGATGATGATACAGACCTACTTTTATGACTTTGGAAAGCACCTCAGATTGTATTTTATTGTTATGTTTCGGTGAAGCGTGGAGAAAAAAATGGTAGATTGAAAAATGGTAGAAATAGATGATCAATTCAACTCCTTTAGGTGAGTTTCATAGTAATGTAAAGTAGGACAGTTTCCAGAGCAATTAACTCTGTGAGGTGAGACGCTGCAGGTGAATAAGAATAATATTCATATTGTGTGATATCAACTTAAAACCTTTGCTGTATCGTATACCACTGTTATAAATATGAGAAGAATGTATTGCACAGTTTCTGTCATTTTATATTTTCATATAAAAATAAGGCATCTTATGCATAAAAATGATGGACATTGCCTTCATTTTTGGCGATAAAATCTAAATATTCTGAGAGCATTTTGAATATCTTGCTTAGCTTTTGATTAGTGACTAGGGAATAAATCTGTAAAACATCTAATCTTGCCTTCTTTTCTAGGGATCAAAACTCAATAAATCAGGCTAGGAATTAAATATTTAAAAAATCCCTCTGAACAAACCTTTCAAAAAAAAAAATGTAAGTACAATCTGGAAGGTTTGGAGTCTGAAGGTGCTACTAAAGTGGAGATGTTGTTTCCACAATTTGAGAAATGGTTATTGAAGTTGCAATTTTCCAAATAATCTAGGGCGAAACGTTGAATCAGTGCAAAAACCCATCCATCTTCTTCTGTTTATCTGTTGCGGGGGTGCGGGGTCAGCAGTCCAAGCTGCTCAGATCACATTGCACCAGTCCCTTATGGCTCCTCCTGCAGGTGGTGAGTCCACATGAGTCTCATCATGAGGGGCTTCTGAACCGCTCTTGGTCTGACTCGTCACCTAGGACCTGTTTACCATGGGAGACCCTACCAGGAGCATAATGCCTCAGACAACAGAGCTCCTATCATTCGGGTGCTCAAACCCCTCCACCACAATAAGGTGGCGGTTTGAGGAGGGGCAGTGCAATAATTACACTCCTTATTGTAAAGATTTATTTGTTTGGTGAAAGTTTATATGTTAAGAGAGCAAATTGAACCAAAACCCGAAAATAGCAAAAATAGGCCTACAGTGTCTCCCCTTAAAGCAAAAACATTCTATCTTTTGAATGAAGAAAGTCTTCAAAATGGTGTCCATAAACAGGAAAAGTCCTTTGGCTGAAAATGATTTTGAATGAAGTGTACTGTTTAATGTTTCTTTTGCTGTGCTGACTGTTGTATTGTTGATTGTGTTCTTTGTATTTCTCTGATCAGCCTACAGATGTAAATTAGCCTTGTGGCCATAATCCGGCATGTTTATATCTGTTATTGTGTAACAGATGTAAACAGAGCATATTATATGTTCATTAATATGCTCTGTCCCGATCAAATAAATAAATAAAATACAGATTCAAATAGAGTCTATCAACATATTTAGTTTATAATAATCCTGGTTTAAAATTGTTCAAAGTCATCCAGGTTTAATTTTTGATTTTCCAAATATTATTGACTGGACTGACAATATTTGAAAATGTTGACGATCTTCAACCATATTTATAGATCCCTGTTCAAACCAATAAACTCTAGTACGAAATACAAAGATCACACCAAACATATTTACAAACAACTTATTTCTGGCCTATAAAATCCCTAATGGAGCTCGTAACTTTTGAAAGAGACTAGCCAGAGCGGCCAGTGAGCAAAAAGGTTTATGTCCAGCCCTGATTACTTTCGTGATGGGGTTAGAAATACCACAGATCTTTGATCAACTCTTCTCTGTGCATGAGTGGCCGAGTACAGACTCCCCCGCACCGTGGCTGGATACTCATCTACTCTCCATGATGAGCTTGGAGTAGAGCTGCTGCCCTTCACTGCGGAGCTCAACAGTCCTGCCTCCTTGGTGCTGGAAGTCAAAATCCCATTCAAAATCTCAATACAAATTCAGAGTTTAAACGAACGAAGACAGTATTATAAATAGAAAATGTATCTAAAACTTTATAAACTGCTGAGTTATAAAAGTATTTTGCCACATTTTCAATTATTTGTTATTTTTTTGTCCATGGCTATGGTCAGTAGTTTGCATGTAGCTGGTCAGTCTGCTTTGTGCTTTTAAATTCATATTTGAACTTTGCACAACGTCTATGGAGATTTTGAAAAGGAATTTTACTTCCAGCATCAAGAGGGGGACTGTTGAGCTCCATTATGAGTAACGATCAGAGGTGGAAAGTAAAAAGTAGTTTTAGGTACTTGTACTTTACTTGAGCTACATTTTATGAAGTACTTTGAATTGTAGTTTAAATGCAGGTGCAGTAAATTAGTTCAGATCAGAAACATCCAAATAAATCTGAAAATATCTGTATGCTCTGTACTTTTAAACAATTTGAGTACTTCCACAACTGACAACAGTATAAGCAAATACATTATCGATCTGTCGAGATACTGTACATATGTCAAATACCGGAGTACTGTGCACTGTAGGTTTAGCTGAAATCAACTGGATATTTCTAATTATATGTAGCCAGACAGAGTGATGTAAACCAGGAGCCGAGGAGCACATGTAGCCAACTATTAACTAAAACATTAAAGTGAGTGTCTTCAGAGAAGAGTCCACACTAAGGTAAAATCACTGATATTTTATTACAAAGTAAAAGACATCGGGTTATTTTTATCCAAAGTTTTACAGATGGCAGTGACATCAGCTTGACACAGAATAATCAAAGAACTGTGTTGTTCGTCAACAAGCTTTATTGTGTATATAACATGAGACCCTGCCCAAACCCAATTTCAGAGACTATAAATATATATGTATAAAAGGAGGTGTAAAAGACCTTTGTAGTTCCTTCACTGATAAAGAAAGCATGTACAGTCTCACTTTAGAGGGGCAGCCACATTAGTCTGTTCTCAAAATAATTAAAATGATAAATCTGTGGCCAAATAAAATTATGAAAATAAACACAGCTGTGACGCAGGGCAAGCCCTAGAGGAGCTCCTCTTCAGAGAACAAGAGACTCATTTAAAGTAGAGAAGAAAAAAACAGTCTCCTATAATATTTGCCCACCAATGTGCTCTTATTCAAATCAGCTCACTGACAAGTGCCAAATAACAGGTTAGGGGCCAATGAGGGTCTGCATGGGGACCTTTTCAGGTGAGAGTTCAGTGTCATAGCACCACCTAGTGGCATTACAAAAACACAACATATTCCTCTGCATCCTTCACAACAGTGTGATTCTGTGAAAATGACATGCAAAAAGTACATGTACAGCTGATGAAATGCCCTGCAAAATCTGGCATTCTTAAGATGTGAATAATTTACAATAGGTTCAATTGAAATATGACAAATGCCCATTTCAAACAAATTAAACGTCATTTTAAACACTGTTTACAGATGGACATAATTTTTCAAACTGCTGGCATATTTACTGAAGATGCACTTCAGACGGAATAGTGCAGAGCTTTGAGGTACGTGTGTGCAGTGACAGCACGAGGCTGGCCAGCTCGACGCAGGAGACTCGCACCTTAGACACTGAGATGTCCTGAAATCAACCAATCAGCTGATGGATGTGGCAAAGTTCAACTTCCGGTGCAAAACTAGAGCACTAAAAACTATTATTTTAACCTACTGGTATAATCTTGACGTTGATAGGCTACATATTGACACTAAGGAGTAGGGGTAAACAGACTTCACAGAATAAACAACAGTGACACATTTAAGTACTCTGTGGTGACGTACAAATGAAACAGCTGAGGCTGAACTGTTCGGGCCACCTGCCAATACAATGCAATGGCTGGACTTGTGCATCAGAATGAACAGCACACTAAATGCAAAAAGTCCCACATTAACATGTTTGAGTGTTTGAGGTTAAATACTTGTGGAGCCATCCACCTGGACCAAGGATCCACATCAAAGTGTCTAAGAGCTCTGAGGACATTATCCCAATTAGTTTCAACGCTTGAAAGAAATTACACTGATACAAATATAAATCTATTTTCTTTTATCTCAAAATATGAACAGAAATTCAAGAACAGAAATAATTCCTGCTGGTGGAGACAGGGAGCAATGAAGAGCTCTTCAATGTTCTTACCAAGAGCTGGACACTAGTTTGAAAACAAAATGGTCAGCGTCTGGTCCTCTTGGAATGTCGCTGAATGGGCGGTTCCTCGTCACTGCTGCCATTGTCCCTACGAGACACTTTTTTGCGAGTTCTGCGCGAGTCTCGCTCTTCGTCACTGTCCTGCTCTGTGTACTGCTTCTTCCCAGAGTTCCTTGCACTCCTCCTCTTCCCGGTGTCGTCCTCCTCGTCCTCACTCTCGCTCTCCACCTTTCTCCGGCTCGTCTTGGCGCTGGCTTTTCTGCTTTGTACCTTCTTACGAGGGCGCACTTCCTCCTCTTCTTCCTCCTCCTCCTCTTCCTCACTCTCGCTGTCCACCTGTCTCCGGCTGCGGCTCTTCTTGGCGCTGGCTTTTCTGCTTTGCATCTTCTTACGAGGGCGCACTTCCTCCTCTTCTTCCTCCTCCTCCTCCTCCTCCTCGCTCTCCACCTGTCTCCAGCTGCGGCCCTTCTTGGCGTTGGCTTTTCCATTTTGCATCTTTTTACGAGGGCGCACTTCCTCCTCTTCCTCTTCTTCATCATCCTCCTCTTCCTCCTCCTCCTCTTCCTCCTCCTCCTCCTCCTCCTCGTCGTCAGACGTCTGAGGAGCTCGCGTGGCCCTCTTGCGAGAGTGCCTGCGGAGGTAGTTCAGGCCCGGCAGCAGCTTTTGGAGGAGCTCGGTGAAGGCCTGCTCCGCTTTGGCCAGGCAGCAGAGCACCGTGCTGCCCTGCTGATTGTACTCCTCGGCGTTGGAGAACACCAGTTTAATGTCCTCCACGAAGTCCTGTGCATTTCGATACGAGCCATCGCCGAATTTCCCCAACATTGTCTGGAAATCCATGGGCTGGGAAATGATGTCCAGGTAGTCCTCCGCCTCCTCTGCGGACACGGGCTCCCTGGAACATGGCAAGTTCAACATTATAGGCGAACGTCATGTTTCAAGTAGTTTTTGTACTAGGCATCCCTTTTACATTTTGCTATTCGCCAAAAACGGATAGAAGATTAACAGTTTAAAGCAGGGCTAGGCAAGTTGGCCTGATGGGGACAGAAGAAGGGCCAAACCTCCCAATCCAATCATACATGACTGAACAGGGGTTTTGGAGGAGATTATTTTCTTACAGAAACACTTACACAGAAAATACTGAAAATGCCTCTGTAACAATGTTCTACAGTACAAATAAATTACTGACTGATTTTGAGTGGATTTGTACTGTATTGAAATAACATTGGCATTGGAACAAACATCAATTTAAAATAAGAAAAGCAAAACTTAAATTGAGACTAAAAATATTCATGGCAAGAAAAAAAAAACAATTTAAAATGGTCTACATCTGCTCAAAATCAATAAACCCTTTCAATTCTAGCATTACCAAGTCATTTTCTGATCTAAGACACCCATTTTCCCAGTGCAAGTGTAAGAAAGTTTCTCAAAATGATCTTTGTGGGCCAAAAGTTCTATAATAGAGGGCCAGATTTAGCCCCCGGGCCAGACATTGCCTACCCCTGTTCTACAGTATACAGTTAAGTAAATACCTGAAGGGCCAGCTGTAACGAAACTTTGACAGTTTCTTGAGGATTTCCTCACATTTCTCCAGCTCCAGTCGTTGCCTGCGTGCACCAGTTTGAGAACTTTGGCGAACCTGTGAAAGCAACAGAGTTAGAGAAACTGGTCCACTTCAAAACTCAACAAAACACCACAATGTGATTCTCACCAGTTCATCGATGTCCGCAGGACTGTTCGGACCAGATTTTTGCTTGTTACTACTTGGCTTCTTGGACTTGCTTTTTGAACTTTTTGATCGTGACGAGGACTGTTTAGTTTTTTTCCTTGGTCGTACTGAAGAAAGAAAGAAAACTCAGGATTAATATACACTGATAACATTTCCCATAACTGGCCTCTACTTTGGAGCGTGACACCTGGGGCTGCTCGATTATAGCTAAATAATAGCATTATTGGAATCCTGATTATTCAAATTATTATATACCATGTTTTAAAATACATTTATTATACTGTATGTGGAATAAATGACATTGTGCAAATTAATTTATCATTAAAAGGCGTTAAATAGGATACATCATTGGATTTGACATTAAATCTATAGATTGCTTCCAGTATAAACCCTGAAGACACAGTTTACTATGGAACTGTATAGACTTAGATTCACTGCAATAAGTGTTCTTCTTAACTACAGATTTTTTGCAATCGTTAATGATCAATTGAACAGCGGCCAGCGACACCTATTAAAAGCAGAATAAGGTCATGAAATGCTCATCCTTGAGTTGTACCCTGATCTGACAGCAGGGATCATCCTGCCACATACTTTGAGTGAAACCAGAGTGAATCTGGGCTTGGAAAAGACCCTCTAAACCTGAGGTGTTCCACAGAACAACGCACACAATGGGACAGAATTCCACTCATTCCAAAACCCACTAAATTCTTGTGTGCGCTTTGTTTTCTAAATGCTCATAGTCTGAGGTCACAGATACAAACTTAATCTGAGGCACTTACAGCTGTGGCCCATGGCCTTATAGTCATTTTCCTCTTCATCGTCATCCTCCTCGTCAGAGTCCTCTTCTTCAGAATCGTCCTCATCTTCATCTTCCTCTGCATCTTCATTATAGTTTCTAAAAACAAACATTGTGTTATTTTTGCCTCCTCACAATTGCTTCAATGTTGCTCTGGGCCACATTCAGAGCATGCTGAAGACCCAGATAGATACTTTATTCATCCCTCTAGGGGAAATTCAGTCCGGACCCACCTTTTTAGTTAAACTATTACCTAATATTTATATATTTTAGTCCTTTCCATTTTATTCTGCCATTCATTTATTAAGCTTATTGGTTTGTACTTCATAGACCTCACATTTTGCAGTTTGTGCTACCGTTTCCTCTGAGAGAGCCCTGTCTCTGGAGCTGTTGTTGGCTGCGACTGCCTGCCTGGGTGCCTCTGTGTGCTATAGCTCAGTGCCTGGTGGCTGTAACTGATGTGCTTCTTCCGGTGCAGACGGCTCCTCTGTCTGTTCTTTACCTGGTTGATCTGTACTCCGCCGTAATACTTTTGAATGCTCTGCGTAACATTTTGATATATATTGTTGCCAGCTATATAAAAACATGCTCCCAATGACCAGCTAGACAAAGAAAATGCTGTTTTTGCAGTGTGTAATTAAATAATAGATTTGGATGAGGACGTAATCTATCCCATATTTGGCTGCTTTTAGTCAACATCTCCATGGAGACGAGCTGGAGATGTCCCCCCCTCCCAGTAAAGTCAGATCTAGGAGAGGAGCCACTCACAGCAAAGACGCAAGTTTGTTTGTTTTTTTAAGCTATTTTTCGATGATAATAAATTATACAAGTGTCTTTTTGATTGAAATGTTACACCTTTAAATGAACACTGAGTTACATTTGTATGAAAAGCGCTTTATGAATAAAGTTGGATGGATACCTGGAGCGGGAGCCACGTCTCGGAGCCACTGTGGGTTGGCAGGCCGGGCACAGCCACTCGCCAACGGGAATACGATACAGCGCCGGGCGTAAGCAGAACAGATGGAAAGCCTTGTTGCACTCATCGCAGAGAATAAGTTTCTCATCGTCACCTGGAAACGCACAGGGGGGGCGTTAGACGTGGCAAAAGCAGCGCGTCATGTTAAATGTTAGTAGTTTCCCTGCATTTCTGACAAACAGCTGTGTGTGAGATCGACCCGCTTTGTTACTGCGTCACCTGGTGGCGTTTGGAGTCGCGGAAACTGAATGAAGACCTGCCTGACACTATTAGACTGTCCTGCACTACTCTGGCCATGACACTCCATGAGCTTCACCACAGACTGGCTCTGGCTTTGTCTTGGTCTTTGTCTGCATGCTGGACAAAAAGGCAAAAGACTGTTGGGAAGGGAAGCTGCTCTTCACTTCATCTGCAGCACACACATAAGGCCAGACACTGCAGGTGGAATAGGGAAACTTGAAGGACATCGACTTTAACTTTTGCTGTATATTACGGAGATACATGAGAAAAAATGTGTTGCATGTTTGTCATTTTTAGGGTTTCATTTAAAGATTGCTTATATTTCCAGCAAATAAAGAGAAAATCGAAATAACGGATAGAGCCAGGTATAAATGTCTGGTTTTATTTTGTTTATATATTAGTTGCAAAGATTTGGTCAGAGGGGATTTTGGATATTTTGTTTAGTTTTTTGATAAGCTAGTGAATAAATCTGTTAAAATTCTAATGTTGCCTTTTTGTTGGGTTAAAACTACTGCGGTTAATCAATTAATCACACTTTTGAAATCGCAGTTAATTTAATGTTTTTTATTTATTAACCATTTACATTTCCCTGACATAAAACACACTAATTTAAGCTAAGCCAATAACTTTTTATTACGATTTCAGCTTATTGGGTTGATTTTATACCTATTCAACAACAGTTTATGAACAATTCTAGTATCTTACAATATAAATAACAAGAAACTTTCTGTCATGGCTTGTGATGTCCCAAAGCCAGATCAGACAACCGCCTTGAGTAAATTTACTTCACAAAACACCACTTTCCTTGGAGTTTGTTCGGTCAAATCATTATTATACATTATTTTTTGATTAATCGTGAGTTGTCAGGGCTGGGCGCACCCTTAGAGATAGGGTGAGGAGCTCAGTCACCCGGGAGGAGCTCGGAACAGAGCCGCTACTCCTCCACGTCGAAAGGAGCCAGCTGAGGTGGCTCGGGCATCTGT
>OMNZ01027116.1:0-12466 GCA_900303255.1 Lesueurigobius sanzi | reverse complement strand
AAAAGTGACCCCGCCAGTTGCGAAATGTGCTTATAAATGAATCTCTAAGAAGAAACAGGATTTTAGAAATGTGTGAGGAAAGTTAGGAATGTGTTTGGACCACAACTATCAATTTATGTGGTAACTCTTCCATTATTTGCAATTTTAAAAATAGATGATAGATAGATAAAAAAGATGAAAAATCAGGTATAGTGCCTTTAAGCAGGGGAACCTCCCGTGCGATGCATGATTTTAAACCATGATGTCTTAGTGTATTACTGATAGTAGCCTTGGAAACGGTGGTCCCAGCTCTCTTCAGGTCATTGACCAGCTCCCCCCGTGTAGTTCTGGGCTGATTCCTCACCTTTCTTAGCATCATTGATACCCCACGAGGTGAGATCTTGTGTGGAGCCCCAGTCCAAGGGACATTGACAGTCATCATTAGCCTCTTCTATTTTCTGACAATTGCTCCAACAGTTGTTCTTTTTTCACCAGGCTGCTTGGCAATTGCCCCGTAGCCCTTTACAGCTTTATGAAGGTCTACAATTTTGTCTCTGGTGTCTTTTGACAGCTCTTTGGTCTTGCCCATGGAAGCAGCTGGACTCTGACTGACTGTGGGGTGCACAGGTGACTTTACTGAGCTCAAAGGGGTGGTGGGTGGGTGATTAGTTGTGGGGTAAAGGTGGACTTTTTTTTAAAGGTAGACTGACAGCTCTTTGAGAGTCATAATTCTTGCTGATTCTCATGTGTGCAAATAATTATGAACACCAGTAACATACAAATAAATCATTAAAAAATCATACAATGTGATTTCCGGATTTTTCTTTTTGCATCTATGATGAACATTTCAGACCTCTCCGTAATTTCTAAGTGGGAGAACTTGCAAAATTGCAGGGTGTGCAAATACTTGTGGGACTCACTGTACATTTAGAGGTGACTCATGCAACAAGTAACTGTTGAAGATAAGTTTGTATTCTAGAGTATTTTAGTTTTGGTCTTTCAATTCAGTTACGTTTTATGGAGTTTAAAATTGTGATTGTCCAAACTAAATGAAGATGTATGTCTTTTGTCTGCAGGCTGAAAGATGGGACAGTCGCAAAAACATTATCCCTCTACTACACACACTCATGTACGCCCTCGTTCAGGTATGAGAGAAACCACTCCATCCTGCGTTATTTCAAAGCCTTATCTTTAGTTAGTTCTTTAGCCTTATCTAAGACATAATATATTCTCTGTAAGCAAATAGAAACACTATTTTTAATTACAAGGAAGCTCTGTGAATAACCTAAAGAACTGGCTTGCTGTTACTGACAGTGCATGTTGCATAATGATTTCCTTACCAGCATCAGTGCTGACTTCTCTGTTTTGTGCAATATTCCAGACTGCCTACATTCCAGATGAACTCTATAAACGAGTTTATAATTCCTGCAAACGACTCCTTACCTACCCACAGCCCTACAGCTCCATCGGCCTGAGCTACACTCGGCAAATCAGGAAGGAACGCTTAATTCCAGGTAATACATTAAATGATAACCGGGTAAGTTGTCCCAGGACCAGGGAGACAATGACTCATATTTCTATCATGGGTGAGCAAACATTCATTCTCTCACAGGCCTGGCCTCGTTTAAGTGAATAATTATAACTTTGTTAGAATAAGGACTCACACCTTTTCTTAATTATATTATACAAATGATAATGAATACAACTAAATGTTTTATGTGAATGTTTATATTGAAATGAGAATTGTTATTGTCCTTTTGCAGGTCTTACTTATCAGAGGATGGTCATTGCTGAACAGAGATTAAAAAATGATCTTTATCCTTTTCAGGAGAGGTCAGTATCATTTACATCTTTTTTTTTTGTTTTGTTTAATTATATATATATATATATATATATATTTGATACATTTTGATTGACCTTTTCTTGATGCCTGTAGGGTTTTCGTGTTAGCGGACCCAGCTGTTTTCTCCAGTTCATTACACAAAGTTGTGAGTGATGACATTGAGGCATCTGTATTGGCATCGACATCCAGTGGGTTCACCTCTTTAGACCACATGTGCAACGTGGTCCAACACTCCCTACAGGCCAACTTAAGCCCAGAGCAGTGCAATGGGACCAGGCTGGCCAGGGCACTCCAGGTTTGTGTATTACATGTTTATGTATTGCCAGCCAGCCTCCCCAATTTTCTGTTCAAAAGCTCCAACAATTTGCCTGCAGCCAATTCCAAACCCGATAAACTTGTTATCCCTGCAATTACAGATGCAAATTTATAACATGTCACAACGTAGAAGACTCTGAAATCATGTGTTATTCACGTAACTTCTCTCACCTGTGATTAAAATAGTTAAGAGTAATAAATGACTCTTGCATATGTGCATATTCATAACACAAAATGTTCTGCACAACTAGCTAAAAAGTTCAGGTTCACATAATGTTAATATAAGCATGGAGAAATCCATTGCCGTGGTTAGATCAATATAGGATTTAGTGTATATGCAGAAGCCTATATTCATGTTTTAATATTGATAATAATTTGTTGTAATTTAGTTTTTCTGCGGCAAATTTGAAGTAGGAACCCTGCTATCACAAGAACTCTCATCAAAGAGTTTCCTTTCAAAAATCAACTTAGCACGTGGTTGCTTAGTTTGCTTAAAGGCTTCCTCTGTTTTTTTTTTTTTTATCAAAGGTTTGCATGTTCCAACCCACGGTCTGCTTCACATGAACCGTACGTGTTGTATGAAACATCCTTTATGAAGGCCTGTTGTCCCCTGGCCCACAGTCAGAAGTCCCATCTCTGCGGGACAGAGCAAAAAGCCCACACTGACCCACCACCTCTCTCCCCCGTGTCTGTCTTCCTGTATTTTAACTTCTGATGCATGTGTTGGAACAGGACATGGGGCTTGATGTCGAGCACTACTTTCAGGAAGTGTTAGCAGTGTTTGAGCAGTGCGCAGAGGAGACCCCGAGGAGCCGCTTGCTGCAGCTGTATCACGAGATAGTCACCGATACAGGTGGGACATGTGGTACAAGGGACTGAATTTTTCTGAACTCATCAAGGTGCCCACACACTAGAGAATTCTTTATCTTTTGAGACTGAAAATCTGTGCATAGACCACACACACTTAAAGACAGACATGAGGACACATACACACAGATACACAGATACACATACACACAGTCCCACCACAGATCATGCCATGAGAGAAAGTTTTTAATGAGCCACGCCTCCTCAGACTAAAAATCGGGCTAAAACTCCTCTAGTGTGTGTCCAGCTTTAGTGTTATTAATACAAGGTAATGACATTGGTAATAGAGTGATTCACTGCTGCTGATTTTCACCAATGCTCTGATTAGAAGGAAAGAATATGAGCAAACCACAAGACAGCCGTATGTTGTACAGCTATGGATAAGTTAAGTAATACCAGTATGTTGTCGGAACATCACTGAAAAGGCTATAATTTGCCTGACTACAGTATCGGCAGTGTATAAACATTTTGTCAAGTAATACATCTGTTTCCAAACATACAATCAGAATAGTTAAGAGAAAAACAAAGAACTCCTCCCACATTTTCTAAAAGGCCTTTATTGTACTGGGCTAATACATAAATCTATTAAAACATGCTGTATTACTGGTTCTTCCACGTAGGCTCCAACAAGTCTTTTTCAAGAATACAATCAGAATAGCCATCCAATGTGTACACCAGGGTTAGGCAAGTGTTCCTGGTGAGGGGCCGATGTTCTTCCTCATCAAAGGACCAGGGGCCAACCCTCCCAATCCTGACCCAAAGTAAAGCACTATTTTCTACAAATGTCAGTGTTGTGCATCATACATGTCCTAATGGGGGTTTTGAGGGGACATTTGTACAAGAACTGAGCCACTATCAGTATTTTCCATGTGTAAGAATGTTGTACAATAGAAGAAATTACTGTCTTAAATTAGATAAATGGCTTGAAAATGTTGATTTTGAGTGGGTGTGGGCTGTCTTGCACCACTTTAACTAAATAAACAAAAACTTGTTCCATTGGCAATAGTCTAAATCCACAAATCGTTTCAATTCAAACACTTAAAAGTAATTTTGTCATCTGTGTCATTCTAGTGTATGTGTAAGAATGTTTAAATTATCTTAGAGGGCCCAAAGATCCGTGATAGAGGGCCATGTTTTTCCCCGGGGCCTGATGTTGCCTGCCCCTGGTGTACTCTCCTGCTGCCATTGTCATATACTGTACCTACATATATCAACAAAATGCTATTTCTGACAGTGATGTATTTCTGTAAACCTATTTCTATCCACATCCACACTTATTTTTACATTTGGGTAAGATCTGACAAGGGTCCAACTCCAGCTGTGTGGCTGTGATGTGGCGGATGTAAATACTGTAGTTACTGAGTCTTCCTTCCTTTATTCATGCTGCAATGTCACTTATCTTATTTTTTATCCTGTGTACATGTTTTTCTAATACATTTATTATCCAAACAGTAGTAATAATTCCAGTATTATTACTACTGTTTGCGAACCTTTTTTCTTCTTTATGGCACATTTCCTGACTTTTTGCACCCCCTTGTGTGACCCTGTCCTAAGAGCTGTTGTCACGAGTAAATGTATCCATTGTGAGATCAATAAAGAACTATCTTATCTTCATGTTCGTGTTTATTGCAGACCCATCGTCCAGCGGAGTCCTGAATGACAGCCCTCTGCCCAACCCTGAGATGAGCTTCTACCTGTGGACAGAAGAGCTGGACATCTGTAAGTAGCAATGTGAATTCATGACCAAAGTTCAAAGGAAGCTCTTTTATGAACTGGTCTGTTTTTGGTGCAATCTTTTGCTAATGTAACCGAACAAACACAAGAAACAGCAAAGCAGCGGAGGAGCGAGTGAAAGCACTTTGAACTACAATTATCCAGCAGCTGTAGCCTGTTTGCTTTCATTTTTTCTCAGTTGTTTAGTTGTTTCAAAGGATTCAAACCATGCACATGCGGTTTGTTGGATTGATTTTAAAACAAATTGGTTCCTGTCAGCAATTTGTTCTCAGATATTATTTATTATCTTCTTAAAATGAAGTAATATAAAAATGAACTGCTCTTTGATATGAATAGATCGCAAAGATTTGGCTCGACTCTATTCTAGACACTGTAGTGATTTAGTTCATGAATTTGTCTTGATAATTATGTCACTTTACACGAATTGAGCCACAAGACTAAATGTGTGCTCTCTGAATAACTTAAGATGTAGTTGATACATTACTGAATGAAATTAACTTTCGCTTTGTTGCCTAAAATACAGGCACACTGTATGTAAAGACATGTAGCCTTCAGCTCCACGTTTAAGCAGTTACATACGGTGATAAACATAATTGCTCCTCGTACAGAGTCCTTTATATTCAATAGTTCATGTAAGGCCCCATGAAGGAACAGCAGAAAAGCAGCTGATGTCTAGATACAGTCAGCCTTGTTTTTCATTTTCTCTGCCTCATTTAGAAATGGTGTTGTGTAAATTGTGAGACAGGGCGAGAGCTGTCCAAGTGGTTTCGCTCCAGCTCGGTGTCAGAGGAGTTGTCATTGAGCCAGGACCAGGACCAGGACCAGGACCAGGACCAGGACCAGGACCAGGACCAGGACCAGGACCAGGACCAGGACCAGGACCAAGACCAGGTGGACTTTGAGCTTGGAGAGTCACCCATCGAGCTGCCCTCAGACACGCGCTTCTCTGTTTTGTCCAGCGACAGTGGCATCGAAAGAGATCTCCCTCCTAGCGCCGACCAGCTAATAGACACTGACACAAGTGAACAAGGAAAGAGGTGCGTATGTCTTTCACAGCTACAACCCCTCTCGTCATCTGTAGCTGCTGAGAAGATAGAGCTGTTTTGCTCTGTGTTAAAAGATCACACGCAGTCATGCACTTCTCTCATGGCGACCACATATTACTACCATCGATAAAAAAAATAAAAAAATAATAATAATAATGACTTACACTTAGGGTTATTGCGCTTTTCAATCATGATTACCAAGTTTCTCCAAGAAACACATTATTCATTCACGCCACCATCAAGAACATGTATTACATTAGATTAAGGTAAATGGTGTTACTTATCCGCCCTAACATCACAAGTCCTTACACTTCAGTACATTCAATAAATACATGTTATTGTAATAGAAAGGTGCAATTCAGCTGTAACAGGGTTTCATTAGGGGGCTTTAAAAAGCATTAAAAGTCATTAAATAAATTGTGTCAAAAATAAGGCCTTAAATGTTATTAAATAGAATTCAGACTGACATTAAATCAAAAGTTCTTGGAAAATCATGACATTGCTCAACTTATTTTACAGCAAAGTCTAGACTGGAGTCTAGACTGGAGTTTTGGCAGAAATCATACTGTATTTCTGGTCAAAGGTCGTCCGTTGTAAATGTTCTATTGAATATCAATCAGTCAATCAATCAAAACTGTATTTATAAAGCGCTTTTCATACAAAATGCAGCTCAAAGCGCTTTACAGATTAAAAACACATTAAAACAGATCATTCAATTACACCCCCAACCCCCCACATATTTACATGTACATTTAACAGACAATTGTCACACACATCAGTATTCGCACGCTCATTCAAATGCGCACACACAGACACACAGACACACAGACACACGGACACACGGACACACGGACACACGGACACACGGACACACAGCCTTACACACACAGACCACGGTTTGTGCAAGTAAAAATATTGTAAGTACATACGTCGAAATTTATATTAAATATTTACTGATTTGTGGCGTTTGTAGCATTAAAAATGTTGTATTTGGGCATTAAAATGGCATTAAAAAGCATTAAATTTGACTTGCCGCTCCCTGTATAAACCCTGTGTAAATACAGATTGCTTAGAGGCATATTCCATCCTGTCTGGTCAGAGAAAGTCAGTCTGTTTCATTCTTTCAAGCTGCATTGAGCAGGGTTGTTGTGTGTTTTTTAATGTCTCCGAATGAAATAAATTAAATGAAATGGTTCCGCTTCAGGAAGGTTTAATTTCCTCCAGATCATCTAATCGAGTGGTCAGAATGGCAGCCTCATTTCCATCACCACTGAGCATGGAGTGAATCAATAATGTCTACAGTGTAGCGCTTTGAGAAACTTGGTACTCAGGTTTGAAAAGCACAATACAAGTGTAAAGCTGGACACACACTACAGGATTTTTAGCCAGATTTTTAGTCTGAGGAGGCGTGGCTCAATAAAAATTTTCTCTCATGGCATGATCTGTGGTGGGACTGCTCATCTGTGTGTTTGTGTGTCCTCATGTCTGTCCTTAAGTGTGTGTGGTCTGTGCACAGATTTTTAGTCTCAAAAGATTCAAAATCCTGTAGTGTGTGGCCACCTTTAGCCACTATAAAACTAATAAAATCATTTTGTTGTCCCAGTGATCAGGACTCGGGAAAGCTTTTCCGAAAAGGCTGCATAAAGCTGCGCCCCACAGTGAAGGACAGCATGGCTCTGATGCAAGACTCTCTGGAGGAGCACACCAGTCTGGGAGGGGAGGGGATGAGCCGAGGAAGAGGAGGACGAAGAACAACCACTTTGCAAAGACGAGCGGGAATCAACGCACTGCACAACCCCTTTCCCAGACAACAGAGATACTTCACCGCGAGGATTGTTGCAATGGGAGACGACAGGGTACTGGGCCGCCTGGCAAGGAGCTACTACTTTTACAGGTACGGTACACAAGAATTAGATACATTTAGATGGAGTGTATAAATAACCTGAGTGAGATTGTTTGTGATACGCACTTAAACTTTTCAGTTAGTGGTTTGTGGTTTGTGATTTCAGGAAAAGGGAAGCTCGAAGACTTTTTCTCACCATGAAAGTGAACCTACAGTTTTATTACATCCCTATCTGTGCAGTCCAATCACATCACTCTCCTGTCAAGGTATGGCCGCTTCCTCTGAAAAAGTGAACTGAAAACCACAGGATTTCATCATTTAATCTACTTGGCAACAACTCAGTCAGTCTGGTCATATTGATTAGACAAATCTTACTTACAATTATTGCATATAACATTTTCATGTTCTCATGTGTAGATGGGTATGTCTCTAAAATATAATGAGAGATGATGCAGCCTCAGATGCAATAATGTGTTCATATTTTGTTCCTTTTTATAGGAAAACCTGAACCCACTGAAGGGGAATCCCTGCACTCTCGGCTCTTACTTGGCTGCGGTAGATCCTTGGTATGACTCTAATATCAAGAGTTTAGGATCCACAATCAACAAACTCACAAAAATGGTAATTTCAAATGAATGTTCATCTAAGAGAAAAGAATTTCAGTGTAACAGTATGTTCTGTGAAATATTTTTTAAAGCTAATGTTCATATAACTCTTTTGTTTGTAACTTGACACAGAAGATGTTGCCCAACTGTCTCATCTGGCCAATATTATTATTTTTGTCTCTATAATATTGTTAAATTGTGCTGTAGTAACGTACTCTTTTGTGTATTGCAGTTAAACTCAGGACCAACAGAAGACCACTTCATATCTGACATCATTTCCTATTACGTTCGCCTGGGACAGCAACCCGTCTACTTCAACATTTACTTTGTCAAGGTTTCTTTATTGTCTTTATTCGAATCTTTAATTTGTACGTCTGCCATGGATCCTAGTGTCTGGCTTCACTAAATGACATTGATGTTTCTATTTCAAAGCTCAACTTCACCTCCACCACAAACGACTCCGCAGAGGACGTGTTTCTCACTCATTTAGAGCTGGAGTTTCCTGAATTCAGGCACCTCTCGGCCTCTCTGAAAGGTAAGTGGTTGTACATAATATATATCTTTCTCACTGTACTTTTCTGCTATTGATGATGGATCTAATTAAACTGCTTTTTTCACAAAAACAGAAAAACAAAAGAAGAACTCAAGTGAGATGTGTGGAGCAATGGTGTCAATTAATTATAAAAAGGTAGCTTCTTTTTACGTACGTTATACTTTACCATGTAACTACTGTATGTATTATATTGCTCAAATGTAATACAACTATATGACATTTTTAAATAAATTATAGATTAATTATGTGCTTGTGTTTGCCTGCTTAGGTGACTTTAAGTGGCCGAGATACTGACAATGGACTGTCTGTGAGAACGCTGGGTGCTCAGATCTGTGCCATCCCCTCAAGTGAAGCTGATGGTACTGTATAGCCTGTATTTTAATATAAACAGTAGTAATCAGTACACAGTATTATTTAACAAGTTTATTTTGCATCTGCAGATCTCAACTGTTTGACGCTGGTTTTCAATGGAACAGCAAATAAAAGTAAAAGCAATACTGTGGTGAGTCAACATGCACAACGCTGCAGTTTTTCTTGTTGGTGTCTTAGAATGACCAAATGAACTGTTATTTTTAGGAGTCCAAAATCCGGACTAACAATGTCAAGATAAGGTCATTGGAGAGCCGCTCGTTCACCGTGACCCTGGACAGAGACGTCCGCCGAGTTTACAACAATGTGCAAAGGTGAGACACTTGTGAGTAGGGCTGGGTATCGTTTACTTTTTTCCCGATACTAGTACTTTATCGATACTTGGTTTACGATACTGATACCTATACTAAATTATTTGTCATCTACACAAATAAGTAAATCTCCAGATGAGTCTAATTGACCCAAATTCATTTTTGTCTCTGATTTGATGAGTTCGGTTTTAGTGGCTCATTTGACCTAATTCTAACACTTGTCCTAAGGTGTTTTTGACTTGTTTCAATAGATTTCTGCTTATTTTCATTTTGCCAATGGGGTAAGAAAATTGGTCTTGTCCTTTCATAGTTTTATTTTCCTAATTTAAGCGAGATTACCTTAGAATCAGTAAAAATTGTCATGAAATAACCATTTTTCGTGTCATATTTACTACTGTCAATCTAGATGATAGAACAATACTGGTCATTTATTCAATAAAAAACTGTTTCTTTTAGTGTTTTTATCATTTATTTGAGCTGAAACGCCTAAGTCACTTTCTTTAGTGCAGTCTCAGACCCACCAGGCAGACAAATTCTTATTTTCGATACCGGTAGTACCGTAATAACTTTTTTGGTACCATGCTGGTATTGTTTAACGGTACCCAAACCTACTTGTGAACCGTCTCATTTGTGTAAAACTAGAAACCTCTGAGTGAGATATACTCACAAACATCATAGACAATGCTACTATATCTCAATCAAATCTAAGAACGTAATATTTTAGAGTTATGATTCTGTGTTTACACTGAAGTTGTTGTAAAGTCTTTTTCTATGAGTTCTGAAACGACAAGTAGAAAGATGTTCCAAAACAACGCAGATCATGCTCAGTGAGTTATCGATACTAAATGACTTGCCACTTGTTGTTTTTATCAAAGCGTTGAGATCCTTCCATGTCTGGACCCAGGATACCGCGCCCAGAAAACCATGAGGTCCAAATTCAGCCTCGAGGACGAGAGAGACGCTGGACTGAGTAAATACATGAACAAAGGGCTTCCACTACCCATCAATACTTTTTCTGGTATTATCAACTGACTTCTTTGTATTGGAGGGTCCTTCACTCTGAAGAGGCCTTTTAAAGGAGACATATCAATCTTGTTTGAGCTTTTAACCATGTTATAACGTCCCCACGTGGTGGCACTTTATTGACACAGCTTTGAGGAATCTATTTCACTTTGGTCTTTTCTTCAACTTGTGAAACACTCCGATCTGTATTTCCTGGAAACAAAATTGTGCTCCACATTTTTAAAGCGTATAATTCATCACTAGATCCGTTCTGAGCAGTTCTGTGCTTAAAGGGCCTGATTTACCGAACATCTAATTGCTTTCTAACTTCAAGTACTACTTAAAATGAGCACATGCTGTTTTATAGCGTGTTGCATCACAAACTGGGTTTAATAGTATGCATTTTTACACTATTTACTTTGTAGATTCTCACTGAAGACATTAAACTATGAATTAATTATGTAGGAAACAAGAAAGTGTGAATATCAAAATATGTTTTATATTTTAAATTCTTCAAAATAGTCACCCTTTATTCTTGGCATTTTCTCAATGAGCTTCATAAGGCAGTGACCTGAGATGGTTTTCAAACAATGTCAAAAGTGCTACGCAGTAAGCAACGGAAATATCTATTTTAACTTTTTTTTGTTTAAAACATAGTTCCATATGTGTTCATTCATTAATGACAATATAAATAGGATTGAAAATAAAGAAAACCATAACATGAAAAGTGATCCCAAACATTTGACTGGTAGAGTATGTATAACACATATATAACCTGTCCAGGGACTGCGGGGGGGAGTTGCAGTTTTTGTTATAACCTGGCACATCTTCTCTTTTCTGAGACAAAATTTGATGTATAAATGAGCTTGCACTTTGGCCTTTTAGTGTTTACAAAAAATGCACCTGCTATTGATGCATGCACTATCCATTTTGCACATTTGGAAATCATGTAGTAAATCAAGTGTTGAACCCTTTGAGGTGCCATCAATTTTCTGTTAGCTGAATGTGAAAGCTTGTATTCAATTGTTCTATCACATGTCATTCCCTCTGCCGCCGTAGAGGGCACTCCTGGTAATTTGAAATCCTGACCAGCCCAAATATCAGTGAGGATATCCCCATAAGAATGTTTGTAAGTCTCTGTGTGATGTCAGTCCAGCTGACAGTGACCAGTGTTTCGTCTCCTGAACTTGGACGGCACATGTTAGCGCTGTAAGATTCACACTACTTTTTACTTTAAGAACTGCCTCGTACACAGACATATGAAGGGTGGAAGTAACAAAAATGATTTGATAAAATGCCATGTGAATTTGATGAAAGGGAATGTGATAAAAGTACATCTGATATAAAAACATGTAAAATTACTCATATTGATTAAAAACAAGGTTTTATTTTATTATTAAGTTTAATTTTATCAATTCACAAATGGTTTTATGAAGTCACAGTTGTTTTATCAGTTCAAGTCAACTTCATCAAATCAAAGCTGCAATTTTTTGTTACTTCCGGTAAAAGCCCCTGGCGTGTTGTAGTCCAGAAGACTGGTGGATATACTTGCATGATTGGTGCTCATGAACATGTTCTGCTGTTATGGTCTTCTGACAACTATCCGTGCGCATGGTGGAACTGAGAACTAGAAGAAACAAAAATTGCAGCTTTGATTTGATAAAGTTGCCTTGAACTGATAAAACAACTGTGACTTGATGAAACCATTTGTGAATTGATAAAACAAAACATTTATCAAAACACTTGTTTTTAATCAATATGAGTCATTTTACATGTGTCAGTTTTTATATCAGATGTACTTTTATCACATTCCCTTTTATCAAATTCACATGGTTTTTATCAAATCATTTTTGTTACTTCCACCCATCTACGTATGACGCTTGTGCAATAAATGCAGCTGTGATTTGATAAAGACGACTTGAACTGATGAAAACGACATTGATTTGATGAAACCATCTATGAATTGATGAAATTTTTGATAAGTTTTTTTTATCAATAT
>OMNZ01027112.1:2170-15510 GCA_900303255.1 Lesueurigobius sanzi | reverse complement strand
TTGGTCGACCAGAATCCAATAGCAATGTTCAGCAAGAGTTGCAGAAGAAATTTAAACTGGTAAACGTCCCAGGATGGACTGGAGTCCTGCAGCAGTGTTCAACACGAGGGGTAGGCGTGACCGACGGCGTCCAGAACCACGAATGCTGTCCTGTCACACGGTGGCGGCAGTTGCTCTGGTCCTCACCAGGAAACTCGCCACCGAGGGGGAACACAAAAAGAGGACACAATGTGAATAGAAATGAACAGAAGATATGAGAGCTAGCACGCAGTTATAGCATTATAACAGGATCGGGACCGTGCCCTGCAATCTGTATAATCACCGCTTCTGTAGTTAAGGCCATATTTATTTGTTTTTATTTATTTTTTACTTTATGAAATTGCTCAATATGGGGAAAATAATCGAGTTTTTTTTGTTTTTTTTCATAAAAATATCAACCCATAATCAATCAATCAATCAATCAAAGTTTATTTATAAAGCGCTTTTCCTACAAAGATGCAACTCAAAGTGCTTTACAGATTAAAAACACATTAAAAACAGAAACATCAATTTACACACCCAATTCCCACCCCCCACATATATTTACAAGTGCATTCACCTCAGTGTTCAGACAATCAGCAGTTTCCTGATGCATTTTGGTGCTTTTTGAAGCATCCACAACAAACAAACACAAATAATTAACTTACAAGAACATTCTCTTTCTCAGATTTAACACATTTTTAATTAACAAAAAACAAACGGAAAAGTTCTTGATTGCGTAAACACAGCGAAGCAAAAGTCTAATTATCACTGATCACTGAGGCATTACTTTTTCAGAGTCACTTACTTCAGCAGCCACACTGTGATCTACGGGAAGTCAGATATGACACGAAAATCAGGCCGATTCAGCCTCTGAGTAAACCACAATAAAGTGACCTCCACAGGGACACACAGACTGTGCTCGGATCACAGGCGTCAGAAAGAACACGAGTAACACTAACAAAGACAAGATGCTGAGACTTTTCTCACTCTGGAGCACGTTGAATAAGTTAAAAATCATTGAAAGCATGCCACATAGAGTTTGTACATCATAGTTGGAAATGTGTTTTTGTTACAAATACAAGTTCAATATACAATGCCACTCCAAAAAGTGTAGTTGAATAGCCCTGTCACACGGCTTATGTCTCTTTGGATAGAGCATTGACCTTTTTAACTTGAATTTAAGCCTATGAGCTGTGGCCAGAATATCTTTTATGCAACCCATTACTTCTGTTATACTGTATCTTGGCTGTAGTTGCAAATGTATTGTTGCTGATTTAATGGAAATTAATGATACTTTATGTGATTATAGGGATAAAAAATGTTAATTGCAAGTAGGTGCGGTGCGTGGGCTCTTCATCAATACTGTATATTCATACAAACCCTATTAGTCACTGTCTTCGCCATCCTCAGTGGAGCACATAGGGAAATTAAGCTGTCTGTCACACGTTTAATAAGTGGTGTTTGTCTTGAAACATTTCCAGACATGTTTATTCTTCCTGCGGATGTGATCCAAATCGAGGAGCAGCGCTATTTGTCTCGTGCTCTTTCGGGACGTCCTAACCCAGCCCACTGTCCCCTCGCTCTCTCACAATCACAAAGGGTGAGTCAGTATTAAAGTTTTTACAAATGGTCAGTCACAAACGGAGATTGATGTGAGGCGGTGCTGTGTGAAAAGTGAAAACAACCTTGGATGTCCCTCGACAGAGCCTTTCCTGTCCAATAGTTTAAATACCACATGGGGCAATAGCAGACATTGAAGACAAGTTACAAGTACCAAGCAAATGGCAACCTCAAAGATGTAATAAGGAAAGTGTCTACAGCCATATACTGTACCCACAACAGCAATAAACAGCTACACCCTTCGAGTAATCAGATACCCTGCAGGAATAATAAGTTGGCGGAGGAAGAGATACAGACCACAGATGTTAAGACATGAAATCTCCTACCCATGCATGGAGGGTCCCATCCCAAATACAGCCTGAGACATTCACTGTAGGAAAGGAGGCCACGGATGAGCGAGAGCCATTATCTTGGATGAAGAATCCTAGATCACATCAAGTAAGATAAGATAGATAATACTTTATTGATCTCACAATGGAGACATTTACTTGTTACTTCAAGGACATCAAGGAAAAGGCCCCAACTGATTATGTGCTCAATCAATGTCTCAGACAATGGGGAACAGAGAATGATACCATAGACGGGGTGTACCACCTGAGCACCAGAGCAATAGAGGCCCAGATCTACCACACCAGACAAAACCCCAAAGTGGGCTGTGCAAAGAGGTCCCTGAGACAATCCAGCACATACTGTAACTGCAGGGTGTACAGGAGCATCTGTGCAGAGTATGGACTGGAAACCCCAATCCAGATAATACAGACCAACCAACCAACAAACCCAGGGTTCCCACTCTACCTGGACAATGACTCGCCTATTCTAGTCATAACGTAGGGAAAATGAGAAAAAGGTCCTTGTCTGGGGCAGTAACCCCCTGGAGAACTGGAGAAGTTGCTGCAGCAGATCCCAGAGAAAACATCAGGCATCTGTATGTTTATTTGTATATTTGTGTATTTTTGTGGTAGCCTTAACATTAGAGTACAGTATTATATTATATTAATATTTCCATATTATCCATATGACCATGCAATAATATGGAAATATTAAGATTATATGATGACCGTCCGTCCCCATCCATGTCTGAAACCTGTGGATCCTCAGACCCTTCTGCCTAAACAAGTCCGCCCCCCTTTCCACTGCTGTACTAAATCTCTGGAGCAAACTGGACATTAGCTCCACTGTTTGGGCCCTATCTGCAGAGGGACTCACGCCCATCACCATGGTCTGTGGGAAAGTCATTGATATGTGTGCAGCCCTGTATAAGGCACAGAAAAACAAAATTGGTTTGAATTTGAAATAGCATGCTAATATGATGGTACCCAAAGCTGTAATAACATGGAGATGATGAGTAATCACACACACTGTCCATGTTTAAATGTTCCATGTTTTGGTTAGTGGAGTATTTTTTCAAACTAATTCCCAAGCCCAAGAGATTATTTGTTCTTGTTCAAGATGCTAGACATATTGGTCAGTGTCATTTGCATGAGAATCATGTAGAAATTGGCAGCATGTTTTGTAGTCTGTTTAAAATATTTGTCAGTGCTGTGTGCTATTGGCAATAATATCAGACTGGGCAATGGAAAAGAAAGTGCTCTCAAGAGAATAACAGAGAAAAGTACAAATTGTCTACTTAACATCTTGTGATTCCTAAGTCTCCAAAGAAAGCTTAGATGAGCTGTACTTGGCAGGATTAGACTTTAGAGACAGAGGAAGCTTTCAAATTTTGCAGCTCTACTTTAAGTATATGCTTCCAATAGAAGCAAAACCTTTATTGGTACCTAGGCACATCAAGCCTTCAGCTTGTGTTTACATGCTATAATCTTAGTTTTAGTCTTAGTCCTTTGGACGAAAATGCTTATTAGTCTTAGTCGCATTTTAGTCATTTCTACATGTTTAAGTTTTTGTCTAGTTTTAGTCGACTAAAACTCAAAAGGTTTTAGTCTAGTTTTAGTCGACTAAAAACAAACGTGTTTTAGTAGAGGTGCAGAACCCAAAAACATGCACAATAAGTTAATCCTCCTGCCAGGTGATTCTGACCATAAGCCTGGCTCCACATCTGGAGATGGGTCCCCGGGCGCTGCACTACGGTCGCCCACTGCTCCTGACGGATTGCCCCAGCGGGATTAAAAAATGGGTCAAACGCAGAGGACAAATTTCCCTACGGGGACAATAAAGTTCACCTTAACCTAACCTTAACCTAGTAGTTTTAGTCAGTCGTAATCAGTCATCATCAGTCATAATTACAGTATTTTTTAGATTTACAAGGTTTCCACCACCAAATACTTTAGAAATACTATGCTACTTGCAATAGCACAAATTTTCTGTTGCGCCCCCCTTAGGAAGAAGAAAACGCATATGGGCGGCTCATAAAGTGCTCTCACATCGCCTTCTTTTCACAGCCACAGAAAGTTTGGGGATTATGGGCATCTCATACGTGGAGTCAGGCTGGGGACGCCAGGCTAATGGCAATTGGTGACTCAAAGAATTTATTAATTTTACGTATTTGACCAGAACAGTCCTAGTGAGATTTCAGAATCTCTACTTCTATGGAGTCCTGGTCTCTGAGAGCATCCTATTGTACCTCTTTAGGCCGTATAGAGCAAACATACAGAGTAAAGTAAACCTACACAGACATGGAGAGAAAACTCTACAGAGAAAAGCCCCATCTGGGAATTAAACCCGGGGCCTCCTTCCTATGAGGCGAGAACGCTAATCGCTGTGCCACCATGCCACCCATACCGCTTTATACTGTTTCTAAACAGGCTTTGATACCAGTTACCAAAACAGTGCTGATATTAGAAATATTTGTAAATTAGACTTTTATAGATTATTCCTTTTCTTATACGCTGTATTCTTGTTCAGCCTTGTTCATAATGTTGCCAAGGTTATGAAAATGCAATTAAATGGCTCCTTACCCAATAAAACAGCTGTGTCATTAGCTGAAAGGATGGGTCCCTTGAGTCTTATTGAAATACAGGTTCATGCTTTCATTACAAGCTGTTATGGCCTCACCGGGAATTAGCAGTATTGTTTTTACATGAGCTAGTGTCATGGGTCCCTTTGCTGTGGTGTGTAATGTCTGGAAAGTTAACTACACTGTATATTTTTCTGATAAATCACATGCAAATCCCAGGAAAGAACACACCTCTCTTGGTGCATCTCTAATCCGTGCCTCTTATCAACCACATATTATTCAGCTTTTCTAGAGACGCGTCTAGAGAAAAGCTAAAATGATCTTATTTCACCCATTCTACTCTGGGGCGACACAACAAACACGAACATTAAAATCTTCTGGTCTGACAAGATGTAATAACTGTAACTGTACCATAATGTGCAATGGACAGGGCTCAAAACTGACTGATTTTGTCACGCATGGGCCTTTGTCTGGTGCGACTGAATATATTTTCCAGTCACATCGGTACAACTGCCCAGATCCTCATCACCGCTCTGTCCACCAGCTCATGCCACTATAAACACTGATCAGGATGTGGCTTCAGCATGTCCTGTAGTGCTGTGCTCCAATCGGAACGGCATCCTACATCAGGCTCACACAAACACTGACTGTCCACACTTCATTTCATGGTTTTAGTGAAGTTTTTTATGATTTGCAGCAGTCATTATCCACACGCACGTTTATTTACTTCGATAATGGAGCTATCGATGCAGAAACGAAACTAAAGTCAGCTCCATCAGTGACGTCAAAGATCCTCAATGGAAACGATCACTCACTCTGTGACCCTGTAGCACAGATATCTCAGTCTGATTTATTTATTTTTCAAAATCTTTGATTTGTTATAATTATTTTGGAGCTGTTAAATGAATGAAACGTCTTATCTTCTATTTGTAAACTAAATGATAAACTAAATGTTTAATCTTAATTTTTTATATCTTTATTATCTTGCACATAATTCACTAGTTAATGTAGCAATGTTTATGTTTTAGGATCAATATGAACAGCTCTTACAACATTCTTCTCTGTGGTTTAAGAGTCCTGATGGAGAACAAACTTATCAGCCCACGACCCTCAGAATTACCATGTGAACAATCCCACACCTCCACTGTAAAAAGTAATTGACACTTATAATAACATCAAGCTGCAAAACATTAGATCTGCTTTAATAATAGAATGTTTGGTTTGTTTTTTGTATTACCTCAATTCGCAAAGGTGCTCTTTTGGAGAATCTTCACACTTTTAGCCTACAAACATACTCAAATGTTCTTTCCTTTTTGATAGGACTTAACGTTCACACATCAGCTAATCTTTGTCATTCCCTTCCCCCACAGTGGTCATAATGTCCTGGCCGCGATGTCCCCTTTGACAATACGTTACATGACCATGTACTTGCCTTTCTACTGCATTTTCCTTCAGGCCAGAGGCGCCACAGAGAACAATGCATTACAAGAACAAACACACGGGTGCTCCCATCCGCAAACAGCTCGTGTCTTTTTCGCGTGGTGACAGATATATGATGTGCCAATGAGGTTGGAGCAATAACACACGAGTGCAGAGCAGGTGAGTGCGGAGGAGAGAGATGTATGAAGAGGCGGACAGTGATGGATGCACACACTTAACACGTGAATCACAATAAACGTTTTAACACAAGTGACAGCAGCCAGGATATAGTGCTCAGACATCATGTGTGTGGTATTAAATGGCCAATGACATCGTTAATATCTGCCGCGTGGAAATATAGGCTCCTCAATGCAAAGTGCATGAGCTTGTTTAGATGATTAGTGTGTGTATAAAATAAACACATGCTCTTCTATATATTACATAAAAATATTTGTTTGAGACTACATTAGCCTTTTTAAGCTAAGCTGGGTGGGTGATTAATTGTCCTTGTAGAGATTGGTTTGTAGTGAGTGAAAAAGTTAAGTACAAGACAATAGAGGGTTTGCATCATTTCCATTCAATATACAGTAGAACCCTCAACCTTTCAAAATGATTGTCAAAACAAATAATAAATCAACAAAGGCTCTCATTTGGCTAGACATAAATTGAATATTCATGAATATCAAGTTGATATATCTCTTTGAATAATTCTACTTGTGTTATTTTAAACATTTGAGAACACAATCCCCTTCTCGGACCGCCACCTTATCGTGGTGGAGGGGTTTGAGCACCTGAATGATATGAGCTCTGTTGTCTGGGGCATTATGCTCCTGATTGGGTCTCCCAGGGTAAACAGGTCCTAGGTGACGGGTCAGACCAAGAGTGGTTCCGAAGCCCCTTATGATGAGACCATCAAGGCCAGTTACATTGCCCAGATGTGAAGGAGCGTCGTGGGGAGCCATAAGGGACTGGTGCAATGTGATCTGGGCAGGGCGGGGATCTGTGATCTCCCGCGACCCGGCAACGAATAAGCGGAAGAAGATGGATGGATGGATGGATAGAGAACACAAAGCATTGTAAAATAAAGTATATAGCTCTCTTTTATACAAAAAAATAGGCCTATATTGCACACACGCACAAACAGTGAGCCGCAGACTACTGCTAAGTCTGAATGGTGGTCCCTGGGGCAGAACCAGTTGAAAACCCCTGCTCTATATGACACTTCCACACAAAACATATTCCATAGTGTATGTAGAGCGTTTCACATGAACATACACAGTGCTCTTAGCTTATGATCTGAACATGCTTGTGTGCGCAAAAATGTCTTGAGAATGATGACAATATATTTCATACGGTCAATACCTGCCATCACTAGGGATACCATAGCCGTAAAAGATTAATATGATTAAGGGAATGTAATGGCGTCAGGTGTTTAGATGTTTTTTTGCAAAATAAGCTCAATCACAGCAGCCAGTTATTAATATAACGGAGCAACTATTGAATGAAAAATGAGGAAACTGTGCCTGGCAGTCACTATGTAGCCTGACGATACTCACTTTTATGTGTTATCAGTGTAATAATTGTGGAATAGACATGGCCTATTCTGCTCATACAATTTATTATATACTTTGAATGGAAATGGGTTCATCCATATCATTGATGCATCCTTGGACAAGACACTTGACCCACGTATACGGTGTGCATGTACTCGTGGTGATCGGAGAGGCCACTTACTGTGTTCTCAACTGAATCTATAAGCACCCTTTAAAGTGATAGTCATTTGCAGCTCAGCTCGTCTTATTGGTCCACACCAATACTGCAAGACTGATTTGCTGCTAAGATCAGCGAAGGCAGGGGCTTTACACTTACAGACTATCACTTTAAAAGACCTGAATGTCAATCTTCTTCATATGGATTAAACTTCTAAGGGGGTCATTGTTTGCTCCTGTGCAAAAACAAGTAGCAAACAAGTCGCAAACGAGTGCCAAAGTGGAGCAGCAGTAAAGTTATCAATGCAGGATTTATTATTTATCATTATTACAAGTTCATAGATAACATGCTTGTTATCTATGACTATTATGGTTAAAGGGAGGAGACAGGTGGTGTGGTGGTTGTGGTCGGTCCTGGGTGTGGTGGGGTGATGGTGTGGCAGCATGCCGGACCAGTGGTGTGTCGAGGTTGTACTACAGGGGGGCGATATGTCACTCTTCCATTCGTTTGTGTAGGTTCTCAGTCGTACAGGAGTTGTCCATCATAGGCAAAACTTCTTCAGTCTTCATCTGTACTCTGTAGTTGAAGTGTAGGACGTTTCGATCTTAGTCCAAAGATCGTCATCAGCTTAATAACGACTTGTGCGCGCTGTGGGTCTCTTAAGGGTAAACCAGAAGGAGGAGTAACCAAGAGAGGAGGGACTTGGAGGTTACTCCTCCTTCTGGTTTACCCTTAAGAGACCCACGAGCGTGCTCAAGTCGTTATTAAGCTGATGACGATCTTTGGACTAAGATCGAAAAGTCCTACACTTCAGCTACAGAGTACATATGAAGACTGAAGAACTCTACCATTAATTTGGTATGTTACCACGTGAAAGACAATTGAATGAAAGTGATAAAGAAAATGTTGGACTGATTTGTTTGAAAACTACTTGAATTGAAGAATGTATAAACTTTAAATAATACTACAAAAAAGACAGAGAAAAATAAGTTTGTAGGAATGCAAAAAAAAGTGCTTTGTGAATATGTCTGTGAAAGGCGCTATATAAATAAAGCTCTTCTTCTTCTTCTTCTACTTCTTCTTTTACTTCTACTTCTTCTACTTCTTCTCCTTCTTCTACTTCTTCTACTCCTCTTCTTCTACTTCTTGTACTTCTTCTATCACTACTGCTTCTACTACTTCTTCTACTTCTTCTTCTTCTGCTTCTACTTTGTCTTCTTCTTCTTCTTCTTCTTCTTCTTCTTGGCTGGGATTATTGGGCTGTGGTTTTTGCCGTGCCGTTGTTCCCTACTGCATTATCAGCTCCTATTGTATTAAACTAACACTGATAGGGAGGGGAGTTTATACAGTAAGTTTCACTTCTTCCCGCTATACTTTTCGGGTTTGATTTACAGTAATGGGATCCGATTTGATCTACATGCATATTTTTGAATGTCTTGTATAAAATGTTGTTGATGCTGTGTACATAATTATGCAAATACTAAATGTGTATGTGACGTGAATCCAAACTCGAAATGAGCCATGTGCGAGTTCACAAAAGAAAATCCATAGTTTGTGAATCCTTTCACTGACAATGGCAATGAACTCTATTCTGATTCTGATTCTCTGTTATGTATGATTTGTGGCCCTAACACTGTAATACATACAGTACATATAAGTAGGTGCAACATGGCCATAAAAAGCTTCATCCTATTTTCCAGCTTGCTCTTGCTATTTGGTACCTGTCTTGATAAATGATCCCCTAAGAACCTTAATTTAATGATTAAACTCAATTTCATGTACAAAACTAGATAGCGCGCCTATATACTTTTTTTTTTTCATACCTCGAGGCTACCACCAAGAGCTCATTTATCACAGACACTTTATTTCATTTCAAATATGTCATTGTAAAGTAATATTCTTTTGATTTTGCCCTGGGCTGGATCGCTGTTCATCTACTCCTCTTCCAATTGAAAGCCACTGCTGCTCTCCACCTGTATTAAGTGAAGAACCGCTTATTCTTGATCACATAATGAATTATTAACAATATTGAAGTAAGAAACAGCCCTCTCCCGCTCTTTCGAGGCTTAACCACTGACACATGATGCAATTCCCTGCAAATGTTGTTTTTATGGCCTGCTTTAATCATACCTACAACGCTATTGCACTGTGCACTGAGTAGAAGAAACCATTTGACTGCTTTCCTCCGTTTGTGGGCCTCGGAGCGCTGTTATTTTAGAAAGTTTGAATGTGAGTGGGTAAAACATTCTTTTTCGGAGCTTTTAGTTTCGAAGTGCTGTTATTACTCGGGGAATTTAAACTATCTGGCCCATACACCTCTCCATTGTAGTGAGAAAATGTGTTTGATCTCGAGGGTTAGAGAGGTTTTCACGTCCCACCGCACTATGCTAAAACAATCCTGTAACGCCAGCATTTGATACGGGACACAGCTTTAAAATAGAATATATTCATGACCTTAATATGCCATTACAGATCTCCGATGTGCTCAGTCGCTCTGAGCCCCCGGACTCCAAATAAATGTAATTGGTTGTGCTTGGAAAAGTATTCATTGGCGTCAGCACTTTAGAGCAATTTTGTGATTCTGCAATTTACTGAAAATAACAGGTTTTCTATATTTATTTAAATGGTCCATGTTATTGGTGGCAAAGCTGTTGTGTGGATTCCCCTGGGCACTCGCACAGAGAAAGCTGGAGAAAGTTTTGATTAGCAAGTTTTATCCCTGTTGGTCCCTATTGAGTTGGATTCATTGGGCAATGGTGTTTCCAGGGGAGCAGGGGGGACTCTCCTAAAATAGTCTTTTATGTCTTTGGTGACCTCCATGGCCACCAGACTTACCAAATGTTTACATTCCCTCGCCGAATTTAGCCTGGCCAGCCATCCTACACGCTTTTCCTATTCTTTACAAATAAATCAGGATGGTCTAGGCAGGCAGAATGTCAGGGTATGTAAACTTATGCATTTCATATAATGTGAATGATAACTCAAAAACCTTTATTTCACTCATGGTCAGTGGTTGCGTGAAGCCATTTATTGTCAAAAAACCTGTTTGTTTACGCTTTTCAACTAGAAACTAGCCAAATGTCCCTGATCAAAAGTTTACATATTGTGCATCTTGAAACAAACATACATTTTTCAGTCCAGTTTTGTCAGAGAGTCCTGTGTTTCAGCTGAAGTGAGTTTTTCCTGGCAGTTGTTGAAGGTCATGTAAACTTTAGATCAGGGACATTTGAGTAGTCTCTGTTTCATTATCATTTCTAAAGAGTAACTCAGTTCTTTGGCTTTGATTTTTGTGTTATCATTCATATTCTAAGAAAAATGGCCAAAAGATTAAATGGGTGTGTAAACATTTTGCCACAACTGTATATGTAGATGTGTTGTTTTGATTCCTACAACATTCAATTAACCTCCTGGATAACTGATCATTTACAAAGGTATAGCATATCACACAAATTGCCCTTTTAAGCTTGCACTGGATGGATTAGGTTTATTCAAGTTTGACATGGCAGGAAAGATTACATCTTTGACCTTTTAATGTGTCAATCACAAGATACAACAATAAAAAACGCAATAGGATGTACTTTTCTTACCTGTAACCATGACGTGACAGGATCAGTAACAAATCTCTTCAGCCAATGAAGTGGTTGACATCTTTAATTCAATTTAAGTAATAAAGGTAGTATTAAATCATTTGACTTTGACAAAGGATTACTTTTTATTTTATTTCGGAAATAAATCAAACATGGCTCGGATGGTGTGGCTTCAATCTGCACCAACAGAAATAAAAGCGAACACCTTGAAATCAACGACATGCGTTGCCCTAAAGGTCACTCATATGTTTATTTGCAGTAACCGAAGAGCATCTCGCTTACTGCATGAAAAAAATATGACTTGACTATTGCCTTGGCTGTCAATCACCCCTTTAACTTGTATGAAGGTTACTCAGCGTCACTAATTTCCCAGCGCTCACCCACATCCCCGACTGCAGCATCTATCAGCCTCCGTCGAACACATTGACCTTTTTACGCAATCAAAGCCGCGCTCCTGCTTCCTCCTCCTGCCATATTCAAAGCCAAAGTGCCACTTCAGAAAGCGCCCTATACTCCAGGATTAATATTTTACACACAGTGGTGTTTCTCAGCCTGTCAAGCAGTTCGCTTTCTCTACACAACACCCATAGAGTGCACATGGGCGGCTGATAAAACTGTCAGAGGGGAGGCAGCGCTGGCTTCACAGATACAGTTTAGAGATGAGTTACAACTAAAAGATGAGAGAGACATTCTAAAGTACGATGTTTTTATGTGACTGACAAAGGAGTAAGTCCCGGTCAGTTACATTTGTGTCCAGGTTCTCTCTCAGTATGTGAGAGAACCTGGACACTCAGGAAGTCAGTACCACAAAAGAAGTTTTTTGGGGAAGGTGCTCTTTGGCATTTGGAGAACAGAAAATTAAGAGAAAAATGAAGAAGAACCAAGGCACTCCTCCCATATTTTAATTCTCTATACATTTTCTAAAAAGCCTTTATTGTACTGGGCTAATGCATATTAAACATGTTGCTGGTTTCTTCCACACGTATCGGCTCCAACAAGCCTTTTTCAAGAAAGTCTTGAAAAAATCCATCCGTTTTCTTCCACTGAATCCATTGCCGGTTCGCGGGAGCAGCAGTCCAAGCTGCCCAGATCACACTACACCAGTCCCTTATGGCTCCTCCTGCAGGTGGAGGGTCCACGGGAGAACGGCCCCACGATGCTCCCTCACGTAACTGGCCTCTCATCATAACGGGCGTCTGAAGCGCTCATGGTCTGACCGGTCATCTAGGACTTGGGAGACCCTGCTAGGATCATAATGCCCCAGACCATCCTTCTGACTTATTGGGTTTTAAGCAGGAGGTGTCAGAAAAGTTACCACAGGGAGAACTGGCTTGTGGCGGCCAAGCGTTCATAACGTTTGACGTTGCTTTTTGATCCTTCGATGTTGGCTCTTCCTGTCATGGTGAGGCAGAATTCTCCAAGCGTTGGATTGTTCACCCACTAAAGCCGTGTCCCGACCAAATGCGGCACGCGCGGTATGGGCGAAGGGTTTACATTCAAAATTAATGGTAACGTGCGTTGAGGCATCCTGCGGCACGGCACGCGCGTTGTTGGCGCCACGTTGCTCGCGGTCCTCGCGTTATTCCATGCGTTGCTCGAGGTGCCCGCGGTGCCCGTGTTGCCGCAAAAGTTGAAAAATCTGAACTTTTCCAACTCCACCGCGCGCGGCAACCAATCAGAGCGGCTCGCTCTAGTGACGCATTTTACGTAATGGGATGAAAACAGGAAGAAACGAGAAGGCTCTGTCATAACAGTAGTAGCTCATTTTATCAGAAAATGCCACTAACCGGAGACAGATGGACAGGCGCAGGGATCGAGCGCCTGTAGTTGGTGTCCTGGCGGGCGATGCCACCGCCGATGTGGGCCAAGAGGTCATCAAACTGGGCACGGGACAGACCAAGTAACGCTGAAACGGACCTCATCCGTGCGCAGCTCTTCTTGGAGCAAATGGTGAGTTTCACCAAACACTGCAGTCCTCGTTTATATGGTGAATCCAGACACATGTTTAGAAGACCTACGATGACGTTGTCTGGCTTTATTTAACAGATAAAGCCACTGTCTCGATGTCCGCT
>OMNZ01027091.1:11439-37378 GCA_900303255.1 Lesueurigobius sanzi | reverse complement strand
GTGAAACGTGTAACATTTACAACAAACTGCAGTATAAACTGTATCCGTCAGCTTTGGTCCTTTTTAGAGCAGTGGTTCCCAACCTTTTTTGTCTCACGTACCCCTTGGGCCTTTCATTTATACTACAAGTACCCCCTGCTTCAATGGTTTTGCTGATTAGTTAGAAAGTGGAGGACAAAAACTCAAATTTGTCAGGTAAAAGACAGCAAAGTACTCTCAAACTCTCACTCGTTACAGTTAAATGTTTTAAAATGTGTTTTCTTCGATCATAATCAAAAATACAATTTGTTTCTTCTTATTTTATATCTGAAATTATTCCAAGTACCCCCTGCTAACCTCTCGCATACCCCCAGGGGTCCCCGTACCCCTGGTTGGGAAACACTGCTTTAGAGTTCCTCACAGACAATTAGCCAATTAAGAGTGACAACAAAAAGTAAGTGTATCACTAAAAAAATCATTTTAGGTGTCTTTTTCATGTTGTCCTTCCACTGAAACTAAACCTGAGCCACAATAACGTGTGTGCTTTGCAATTTTTCACAAGTTTTTGGGTAATTCCCATTTTATTTTCTTCACTCTCATACTGTACATTTTCTACAATGGAAATCCCAGCGTACAGGAAGTGCTAAGACAAACAGGATATGCTTAGACAACAAAAGTGGGCGGGGCTGAATAAGGTGAATAGGGAAAGCCACGCAGGCAACCTCCACTATTCTAGTCACTCTATAATTGTGATACAGTATTTTACTAATCATTTTGACACAGTTTGTTGTATTAAACTTTCAACAAACATAAACTTTTTCATCAAATTGTATTAAAAAAGGCTAAAATTATATACTAAATTAAGTAAATCATAACTAATCACATTTTTTAGTTACCATGCGCTTTTGTTCACAGCTGTGTTAACAAAAATGCGTACATTTTGCTGTGTGATGATGTAGTTCTGTACTAGAATATGACTGATACATTTTACAGCACAAACCAAACCTTTACCGGCCTGGATGTTTTTGACTCGGCGCCAGCACCGTCAGCTTTTCTGTCGTGTGGCATTTGAAGCAACAGAACACATGTTTCCTCAGTAATGTTGATGAAACTGATTTGACTTGTGTCAGGTGGAGGAGATGGTGCAGAATCACATGACCTACTCCCTTCAGGACATGGGCGGTGATGCCAACTGGCAGCTGGTGATTGAGGAAGGCGAGATGAAGGTGAAGATTGCTCATATCCCAATATCTGCGGCATCTCCGAGCGTTTTACTTGATGTGTTACTCTCTCTGGCCTTTCTTCTGCGCTGTAGGTTTACAGACGGGAGGTGGAGGAGAACGGTATTGTACTGGATCCTCTAAAAGCGACGCATGCTGTGAAGGGTGTAACGGGACACGAAGTCTGCCACTACTTCTGGGACACTTCTGTTCGAATGGACTGGGAGAGTAAGGCGCCCGCTAAACTATCAGTATTTATTTGAACAACATGCTCTGACTCTGTTTCAACTAGACTCTCTCTTTGTCTTTAGCCACTATAGAAAATTTCAATGTTGTGGAAACACTGTCAGATAATGCCATCATTGTGTACCAGACACACAAGGTAACACACTTGACTGATGTTTTGAAATGGTATTTTATATATTGCCTATGAACAAGTGACTGGTGGTGTTGCAGAGAGTGTGGCCTGCGTCTCAGCGGGATGTCCTTTACCTGTCGGCCATCAGGAAAATCTTGGCAACAAATGAAAACGACCCAGATACGTGGCTTGTCTGCAACTTCTCAGTGGACCACGACAACGCCCTTGTAACTACACCTCTCCAATTTTTCTATGAAATATCTTTTGACTTGTATTCACTGTTCATTTTCATTCAGCCCACCAACCGCTGTGTTCGTGCCAAAATCAATGTCGCTATGATCTGCCAAACGCTGGTCAGTCCACCAGAGGGAGACAAAGAAATTAGCAGAGACAACATCTTATGTAAAATCACCTACGTTGCCAATGGTGAGTGCTTTATTATCACACGTAGGATCTTGGTACTTTACAGAGTCACATTTTTATGCTTTGTATCAATGTGTTATGGCAGTAAACCCTGGTGGCTGGGCTCCAGCCTCAGTTCTCCGAGCAGTGGCCAAAAGAGAATATCCCAAGTTCCTTAAACGCTTCACCTCCTACGTCCAAGAAAAAACTACTGGGAATCCCATCCTCTTCTGATGGAAAAAAGGTAAATATTATCAGTTGAGAAGTATAACTTGTAAATAGGGATGCACCGATCCAGCGTTTTTGCTTCCGATACCGATACCTGGGGTTTGAATATCTACCAATATCCTATACCAAGTGATACTGTGAGATTTTCACAAAAGTATGCTTGTAGATGGCTTATTTGTTGTTTGCAGTGCGTGAATAAGTGACTGGGTCCTGTTACATTAAATGGACAACTTACAAAAAAACAGTGATCTGATCATTACTGCTTTGTAAATATGTTTATCAGTGATTCTCAAACTAAAATGCAAACACTAGTGGCCAATATGAAGCTATATCACTACTTTGTGACTCATATTTGTGTAGGTTCTCAGTCGTACAGGCGTTGTCCATCGTCATCAGCTACATCAGCATGTAGCTGATGACGATCTTTGGAGTAAGATCGAAACGTCCTACATTTCAACTACAGAGTACAGATGAAGCCTGAAGAATTTTTGCCTACGTTTGTGACGTAGGCACACTAGTTTCTGCCTCAGCCTTGACTGGTTGAAGCTAGCATTAGCATACTGCTTTCAACTGCCATATTTTGCGCAGCGATCGCTATTGCGGAGAGTAAAAAAATTACACGACTGGATTCTACAAGTTCAGAGCTTTAATGAAATTAAGTTGGTGAAAGTATTGGTTCGGTATCAGATATTTGGAATCGATACCCGATATTGACATTTTGGTATCGGGTCGGTGCATCCCTACTTGTAAACATATAGTACTCGTAAAGTGGCACTTTGCTTTCCATAAAATATGTTCAGCACAGTTTGTTTGTTTTTCCCCAGGACTCTATTAAAGCTCGAGTGGAGAGAGAGTTCAGCAATGTGTGTGAGCGACTACATGAGTCATGCGTTTGAGTCAGAGGAGGCAGTATCACCTTTGTGTCTGGATTTCTGCATAGAGGAGCTAATTTGGCTTTAATCCATCGTCTTGGTCATGTGCTTCTTTCTATCAAGACAGTTTCTAAATGTTTTTGACTGGTTGCTACCACCATATTTGCTTTTGTAAATTGTTTTGTATATTTTATATAATTATACAATTTCTGAGTTTTGGGTTGGCTTTAATCATTAGTATTACAGCTGTCTGTTTTGCTGCTACAATAACTACAATGCAAGAGATGAATAACCTAAAGTGTCCAAGCAAAGAGGCAAATGATCCCCTCTTTCTTGCTTTCAGTGTCTCCAGGGGAGACTTGTTTTACTTGGAGGTTTTAGATTTTCTGCATTAGATAAAGCAGCTTTTTGAGAGTACCATGGACACAGCGTATTGTACAGAAAACAATGTTACTTTATCAGTGTGAAATGTGAATTGACTGTTAATGCTTGAACTTGCAGACAGGTAATGGACCAAGAAGACCTGGAGCACATTAAGAAAACCTGTTGAGATTATCGTATTGGTGACAGAACTGATATATCTGTTGCAGTTTTTTTAATACGAATCATTTGCGATTGATATTTCAAAGATCTCTTTTTTACTAAACACTGTTAGCTGCCCAGAATGTTCTACGCCATGAAATAATCTCCCACTTTACTTTTGTGCGCGACTGAACTGCTCTCTGCTACTGATCACGCGCAGTAAACTAAGGTCGTCACACTCTTGAAACACTATTGGAAGCCACAGCACCATCTCAGACCATTGACTGATGAAGCAGCCCCTGGAGCCTTAGACGCCAGGTCCCACACTGATCCTGGTTCACACAGCGGACGTGCGTTTAAGAAGCCGCGTCCTTAACGGGGACAAAGACATTTCACGTCACTTTATCTCACTTGCTCAGGCCTGTGCTTTCTTTGCCCTTCATGTGGGTCTTCCTGTTGTACGTGGCAAGCCATCAGACGCTATTAAAACTCTGTAAAGATGTATCTGTTTCACTCCATGATAAGCAGCTGCAGTTAGCGTTTTAATATCGCCATAATTACATGTTTGATATCTTTCTAATTTGTACATCAGAAGTGTTATTATTTGCACTAAATGTACTGCAGTTTGACAATAATCTGTAAATTAAAATTGTTACACAAAGAGTATGAGTGAGTTTCGAGTACAAACAAAGCAGCTGTTTGAGCCATAGTTTATTCATATCATCTTCTCTATAAATATGCATTTCCTTTTACATTCAAAGATTTAAGATTCAGAAAGAAGGAATATTAAAATGTACAGAATAAATTATTTTCTGCATTGACTGGACATAAGCATTGGCTGGGGTCATGTTTTCTTGAAGAGGACACACTAGTTATCCTGAGAAACAGCACAATGTGAATTCATCAAAAAAAAAAACAAGATCTACGATACTCTTTATCTTTCAGAGTCTCTTGATGACACTATGGTGTGTATTTGGAAAAGTAAAAGTGCATTGTAACACACCTAAAGCGGAGCTCATGGATCTGGTCGACCACCCATCAAAGCAATGAATGTACAAACTTTACAGTAACCATGAGGGCTGTCAAAAGTGCCTTTGTAAATGGCAAGTTGATCATACTCTGTCCAAAATGCAGTAACTAGTCCTTTAGTATAGAGCCACGGATCTGGTTTAATCCAGCACAAGAAACCAGAGCAGTGGGAGAGAGGCCTGCTGCTTTATATCAGTCCACTTTGGCCTCAATACATTTTCCAGTGTCTTCTTGCTGTCACTGCGGTTGGGTTCAGCAGGCGTGTTTCTCCAGGTCCCACTGGGAGCATGGGCCACGGTGGCCATCACATCTCCGTAAACCTTCGTGGTGATGACGGAAGCAGCTGTAAACTCTAAAGTGTCTTTCATTCCTCTAAGTTCAGCAGGAAAACGATAAGAAATGCACTGTAACAGCTACAGCACAGTTTAACCTCTGCGTGGGGCATACAAACATACATGTATAAAAACCTAATGGCACAGGGTAAATGCATGCTCTAAAGGCGCTATTCAACTCATTCAACATAATGGAATGTCACATAGGTCCAGAAAGCCGTGGAGGACTTCTTTCTTTTAGTCCATTGAAGTGTTTCCTCTCTTGGCTAAATGAGTGGCAACATGAATGTAGCAGCACTGGAGTCGGAGACGCTGTGGCCTTCGTGTTCACATGCAGATTGTCTGATGATTGGCTGAAGACGTTGGAGGAGCAGGTTCACTAGGAGGGGCAAACACAGAGGTTATCAGACTACATCAAACTCATTACGGAATCCAGGATGGAAAAGAAGAAGAGCATACCAGGTAGACATCGAGCACCGACCCATCGTCTCGGTCGATGTCCACGTCCATGGTGCTCTGCTCCGAGGTCAGGCAGATGGCGCTGTCCTCCAGGGTGAACGTGGAGCTGGAGCCCACATCGTCTCTGAGGGGAGTGATGACCAGTTAGAGCAAAAATATGAAACTATACATATATGAACGACATATATTACATTCTGTTCAAGTCGAGTAGCTACGCATGTAAATCTTTAGTACTTTTTCTTCTTCATGAATATTATTTTGAAGTGTCAGTAGGCCTGCTTGAGTAAAATAAAAAATAAAAAAGCCATTCTTCAGAGTAAATCTATGTGACACAAACTTCATCAAGTTTTGAGTACTGCTCTGTATCTCTTCCATCTATTTAATGGTCTACCAATTAATATAGGCCTACCAGCATTTTTATATTTTAAGTTTTGTTTGTCATCAATGTGTAAACTTAAAGTGTTACTAAGTCGTTTTTCCTCTTTGTTTTATTTTATTGGAGTAAATATTTTGGCTGCTCTGCCCATCTCTGCATTTCAACCCTGTGATTTCTGTCACATGCTTTTTAGACACTTTTGGGACATTTATTTAAACTGAACTACATTGTTTATTGGTTTAGTGCAGCCGATCTACAGTAGTCTAGTTTAGAGGTTCTCAAATGTTTCCAGGCGGTCATCTTTAATGACCATGCGAACAATCCGGGATCCCCAAAGTAAAAAATAAAGCAAAAAAACATTTAAGTGATATGTATTCATTTACATTTGCTACATTGTTTACTTTGTTATTTGTCGTAAGTTTCAAGCTAATTTTACAGACAAGCACTACTTTACCTACACCCTGAAGATCCAGTGAGGACTCTGCCTCTTCTCGTTTTTCTTCTACTTGAATGTACCTGAATGTATAGTGTCTTTCTTTTCCCAGCTCTTTCTGTCAAACAAAGCCTATTGGCCAACAACAATCTTCAAGTCGGTGTTTCTTAGGGCACAAAGTCAGCCACTAGAGGGCAACAAAATATAAGTTTTTTTGTTGTTGTTAATGGCACTGACAAGGCAAGCAGGATAGCAATCTGTTTATTACGCTGTCTTCCTGATAGAAGAATACATATCAAGGAGAAACAGACAGGGCTTTAACATGTCTGACAGATGCTGTGTATAATATGAGGCCTCTTCCTTTTAACTGTATTCTTTCGGTGCAATAATGGCAGAACAGAAGAGCCAAAGCCCCGCTGCTTAAATATTAATGGAAACATTTGACAGAACCATGTCAGGGCAGCAGCAGGTGACTGATGAAGAGGGGCGGGGCCTTGTACAGTGAGGGCAACTCCCCATGGCTGTATCATAAAGATGTCCCTGTAATATGTCTGTGGGACCAGCTGGCACGGCAGGGGACAGAGACTTGATGAAAGTTGCAGATGAAAACAGTTGTGTGTCTAAAGGAATAAGTCGACTTTATACTGCTGTGGTCATGGAACTACGAATGGGCTGAATATACATAGCAGGCCCACATTTACTTTTAGAATCCACTACATTCATTAATGTAGGGCTGTCACTAACGATTATTTAGGTAATCGATTAATCGGCCGATTATTTTTACGATTAATCGATTAATCGGTTGGTGCAAAAAGGTGCATGGAAAGTGTAATTGTTAAAAGCTTTTTGCACATGAAGCTAAATTGACACCGTTTGAGGACGTCTTGATGGAGTAAAGTTAAAGCTAATGTTTGTAGGATGCTCTTTGTACAAGTTCCACATGTCATTCCTCATTTGAAAGCTAAGAACCTCTAAAATTCACTCTGGGATTGTAAAAGTGAGAGCGAGAGAGTCCTCTTTCTGCTCGGATCAGATTATGATCCAAGACTTGGAACAATCAGAGCAAAAATATTTGCAAAAAAAACCTTCTAGAACCAATACCTTCAGAGACAACATAGTTTTTTCACAAAAAATACAAAATTTTGATGTAATTCTTACTCTGTCTGAGTCTGTATATCCCAGAAACGATTAATCGATTACTAAAATAGTTGACAACTATTTCAATAATCGAATAGTTGACGATTAATCGATTAGTTGTTTCAGCCCTACATTAATGTATTGTTTTGTTGGATACATTTAGTTAATAACTAGACCGGTATCCTAGTTTATCTACTCTCTTGGTTTAGCCAGAGCACTGAAGTTGCTAAATTTATAGTTGACCCATATAGGCTATTATCAACATCAGCATCACTTTGTAAGACAATATAGCCTCATGACCTATTTGCGACCAACACTGACCACCCTAAGTGAAGCCACTTACAAAACAAAATGTAAAATGATGTAAATGGGCTGCAGAACTCGGTCACCTGCGGCACAGGCTCAGTGTTTACATATCCATTGCGTGCATTTGTTTCCATGCTGTGTTTGCTGTGTCAAGTCTACTATGGAAACATGTTTATCCATAGTCAAACATGATTTACAGCAGTGGTTCTCAACTGGTGGGTCGGGGAACTTGTCCCAATGGCAAATTTCCTGTGCTTATTAACTCAAATCAAGGGCACAACGAAGAAGAAAGAGAGGATCCGAGTCACTCTGACTTACATAAAAGTCCTTTATTGAGGCTACTGGGACATGCGAACGTGCTTCGACCGTGAGGTCTTCTTCAGGGCATACAGGTTTTTTTGATCTTTTAACAAGGGCAAAATGACTTGGATGGGAAAATGTACTTCTTTATAGATTACTTTTTACAATTCAGCCTCTTTAAATGGTCCTGATGTGAACTTTATAGGCTTTTTTCAGGATTTTTTCACATTAATTGTATGGAAAATGCCACATTTTGTGAAAATATTAAATTCTTATTTAAGTCACGGCTTGTCATACCAGGTCAGGGATCTCCAACCAGTAGCTCGCCATCCCTTTCTAAGTAGCTCGCCAAAGGATTTTCTACATTTCTACATGCCTGAGAAGTCAAATTCAAACACACTCTCCAAACATTTATGGAAAAGTAATAAAGAAAAGAAGAAACTCAAGTCATTTTGTGAAATAGTGTAGAAATATCATCTTGGTTGCAGGTTAATTCCACTTAAGTCGAATAGTTCCACTTGTTTATTCAAAGCATAGGTAGCTCGCTGTCATTATTGTTGCGTAAAAGTAGCTCACAACGTAAAAAAGGTTGGAGACCCCTGTACTAGGTTGGTGTTGAGAACCACAGCTGGTTTTTGATTTTCAGTGTCATACCTCTCTTCTGTTTGGTTGTCCACATTGACAAAGATGGAGGAGGTGGAGATGGTTCCCACGGAGGAGCCTTCGTAAAAGCAGGGGTTTGCAGGGACCAGGTCGGGGCGCAGGTACGATCCGAACACCGCTGAGAAGAAGAGAAACAGCCACGTGACCGACAGTCGAACTCAAACAGAGAGTCTCAGATAGTGTTGCCACCTGTCCCGGTTTTTCCTGATTGTCCTTCTTTTTAATGGCCTGTCCCGGGGGAAAAACATATTCTCCCGGGACACTGTCCTTCCTATACTGTATGTCACCTTTTACCTGCCCACTAGTGCCCCCAGGTGTCTACAATCAAAAACTGTAGGAAATAAACCAAAACAATAAAGACTGGACATATTATTTAAAGCAATCAACTAAATAAATAACAGCATAATGGTATTAAACATAGCTCCATCACAAGGTTATGTCCAATTTTGCTATAGAAGGGCATTTTTTGTCTTGGGTTAGATGTGTGAAGGGCGCCATTGCAAAAGGGTCGATTGGGTTGCCGAAATGTCCAGGTTTTTTGTCAGGCACAGGTGGCAACCCTAGTCTCAGAGAGTGGCCCAATAATCACTCATTATCAATACAATCATCTAGCTTTGTGAGGCTGGAGTCATAAGGCGAGACACTGCAGGTGCATAGGGCATAAATATAAATTGAGTGATATGAATATGAAACTTTTGATGTGCATTACTGGCATTAATATGAGAAAAAAATGGATTGCAAGTTTTCTGTCATTTTATGTTTTCAGACAAAAATCAAGGTTTTTATGCGTGAAAATGACCAAAATTGCCACAAATTGCTGTTGATATATTAGATATGAAGGTTTGTTCAGATGGGATTTGGGATATTTTGTTTAATTTTTTGAATAAACTACCGTAGTTATAAATTTCACCTCTTTTTTGGGGGGTTCAAAAACAAATCATAAAACCCCCTGAGAAAACCTTGTAAACATTTTACGCTAATGACTGTGTCACCGTCTGTGTGAATATGAGCGACAGTCTGCACATAATTTCCCTCGGGATCAATAAAGTATTTATCAATCTATCTGAGAGGTTTGATGGCTGTAGGTGCTACTAAAGTTGAGATGTTGTTGCAAGAGTGTAAGAAAAATGCATTTTGAGAAAGTGGCCTTTGAAGTTACAATTTTGTGTGTAAGTTTATGGAGAAACATTGAATCAGTGCAATAATTAAACACCTTATTGTAATGATTTGGCAATTTATTTGTTTCCCGATGAATGTTCTGAGATTAAACTGGCCCAAAATCTGAAAATTGAAAAAAAAACAGACTTTTGCCTGTAGTGTGTCCTCTTAACTGAATCTGGCCATGAAACAGCATGAGTGTGTTTGTGAACAGAACAGAACAGAACAGCAGACTAAGAACATTAGCTGTAGGTTATACAATCTGGTGCCTAACATGTAAAATAAGTGTCTAATCTTTCTATCAAATTGTTTAAAGAAAGAGAACCTGTTTAGTAAGTCATCAAGTAAGAACGATAAGCACATAGCAATTATTATTTGAATAAATCAAAAGTCTTCTTGGCAATAGACAATCTATCAACTACTTAAGAGAAAAACGAAGAACAAGGCACTCCTCCCACATTTTAATTATCTATTTACTTTTTCTAAGGAGACGTAGTTCTTGTTCCTCACTTCTTGAAAAAGGCTTGTTGGAGCCGATACTTGTGGAAGAAACCACCAACGTGTTTTAAAAGATTTTAATATGTATAAAATCTTTTTAGAAAATGTAAATAGAGAATTATAATGTGGGAGGAGTGCCATGGTTCTTCGTTTTTCTCTTAAGTTTCTGTCCCCCCTGCACCTTCCCCAAAAAACTACTTTTGTGGCGCTGACTTCCTGCGCACTTTGTGTCCAGTTTCTCTCACAGTCTATCAACTACATTTAGTGTTAATAAATAGAATTTTTTGGCTCAATAAAATGTATTTAATGAGAATCTTTGTATGGGATTATGTTTGAGGTTTATAAGTAAGGTAGTAAAATTAAAGCTACAGTTTGTGATCAAATAAATGAGGAAGAATGCAACTTTCAGGGCGTGTGTCTCCAATTACCCCAGAAGAAAAAAAAGAAAAAATAGCAGTGGGAAAGTTCACACACTGGTCACATGACTTCATGACTTCTCATTCTTGTAAAGACACACACCCAAGTCCAAGTCGGAGGGGTGTAACACTAAGTGACTAACACGGGAACACATTTGTTAAGCTATTGCTGTTATTGGTGTACCTTGTCCGTCCAGGCTGACCAGGCTACGCGCCCCTCCCAGTCTGTCCCTCTGGTCCTCCTCGCTCCTCTCCTCCGTCTGGGAAAGGATCTCGTGTGAGGAACACTTCAGAGCCGGGATCGACGTACGCGTTCGTTTTGAAGGGGAGAATCTAAGAGCTGCAAGAACAAAAAAGAGAAATACAAATTAATAGTTTGAGAGGCCTTGGACATAACAATAACATCGGACGAACCAGATGCAGGGGGGCTTTTAGGTTACAATGGATAGAATACATTTCATGACAGGATCAAAACCAGGCACATTTTACTCTTAGTCACTGTTTGAGCTCTCTGCTGGAGATGTCTCAGTGGGAAGAGCGTTCCACAGTTTAGTCCCCTTAAAACGTAGAGATAGACATGGTAGATACACAATTCCTACAATAAGACTAAATTGAAAGAGCCTGTACTCAGTCACTACAAGTTATTTCAATTTAGTCAAGTCTCTGAGCTATATTTTATTGTTTCCATCGTGAGACCAATGCCTCTGCAGAGGTCAAAGTGCTCCGAGCAATCTGAATGTTCCACTTTATTTTATATCTACACATTGATAAACCTTTGATTATCACCGTTCATTATAGATTTTTGATGATAATAAAGACAGACACTGCGAGTAGAAAAGTACAAGTTTCTCTGCAGATGATCCGTCTCGGGCGGTAATGGACTCCGCATACCAGATTACTGCAGTCAGCATGAAACAAGCTGAATCAATCACTCCTGCATTTCACCGTCCTGATTCTGGGAGTGAAAAAAGAGCCGCCACGACCTTTTACTCACTTTGTCATGTGCAACTGTTTAGTGTGTCCAGTGTGTCGGGCCCAACCTAATCAGTACTGTGCGTCCTGAGGAATTAGAGATCATCCTGTACAGCATACTGAATTAAATGTACATCTAAGTCCTGGTCCAATGGTCAATCAATGGTTTTCAAATGTTAGAGGACTTTAGAGGTAGGGTATGTAAAAAATAAAAAAAGTGCACATATATTTCATACCACCAAGAATAGTTCACGTTCATGAGACATCACAACATACTAAAGAGAGTCTAAAATGGAGGTGGGGGGCAGCTGACAGGTTTGTGCTCGTAACTATATGGTAACTGTCAAAATGCAGATTTTTAGCCTAATTTCTCTGATACTAGTACTTCAACGATACCTGGTTTATGATACCGATACCTGAATAATACTTTTATCCGTTGCTTACATCACCAGTGACATCAGCTGGAGGCAGGAAGTGAGCAAGAGAAATAAGATTAAACTAAAAGTAGTGATTATAAGGTAAAACCACAACTAAAAAATGTGGTCCTGTTGTCGCTTAATGTATGAGAACACGAGGAACGACATTTGAGATGATGAAATAAGATTTTATCTGATATTTCCAACAACAGTTAGACATTTGTTTATCGTTACTATAACAACACAACAGCTACAATGGAAATAGATAGGGATCTATTATATATCTATAAATAGGGATGGTGCATTCCAGTTGTCCTCGGAAGTGGGAATTTCCGAGCTCCGACCAGGAGATTTCAACTGGAACGCGCACCAACCTTGTAATTCCGACTGGGAAACTCGGGTTGGATCTCTCAAGCCCGAGTTAGAGAAAACAACATGGCGGCGCCCAGTGTTGGAAGTGAATAAATCAGCCGACTGCTATATTTATGTATTTCTTGTGTTTCTAACCCTTTTGTTGCCCTCTGTTGCTCGCCCTCTGTCTGTCGCTCGGCTCCAGCGCCGCAGTTGAGTTATGAAATAGACTGTTTGACCTGCGATGCTAATGTTGCTAACGCGACAGGGGCTAATGACAACAAGAGCTATCTGCGCTCTCTAAATGACCTGAAACATGTTCGGGTTTTACCAACTTTGTATCTTTTAACGCTATGTCAGTAAAGGTTAATAGATCTAGGGATGCAGAAAATGAAGAAAATGAATGTAAGTTTAAATGACTCATCTTCTTTGTCTAAATTTGAGCTGTTTTGACGAGTTAAGTTTTAGTGGCTCATTTGACCTGATTCTAACCACTTGTTCTAAGGTGTTTTGGGGTTTACCTACCTTGAATTGGTTACCTTAGAATCAGTAAAAACTGTCATGAAATAAGCCAAACAGTAGATGGCAGTAGTAAATATGTCTAATCTAGTCAAAACTTCTCTTAACAAGACTACTATTCTCAAATCAAGTCATTTATACTCGTGCTTGATTTTTAGTTTTGTGTAGAATGAAAATGATACATTTTATTGTATGGATGTTGGGGTAGGTGCTTATAAGCTCTTTTGCTTCAGCCTACTCCTTTTGAGCATAATGTTTACTGCTCAAATAAATAAATAAACTAAACTAAACTAAACTAGAACCATAAAGCAGAACAATAATTGTCATTTATTCAATAAAACACTGTTTATTTTAGTGTTTTCATCATTTATTTGAGCCGAAACACCTAAGTCACTTTCTTTAGTGCAGTCTCAAGACCCACTAGGCAGACAAATGTGTTTTCTAAACAAAAATATTTTTTCGGTACCAACTTATTTTTCGATATCGGTATTACTTTTTTCGAACAATAGTGGTATTGTTCAACGGTACCCAGCCTTAGGTCTAATCATTTTCTCATAAAGGTGTCCAAAAGTGGTGAAAATATAAAAAAATATGTGTGATGTTGGTGGAAAGGACTTTCAGCCATAAGAATAATATGGCAGGTTTGTGAATCCAATCACTTTCAATTAATTATCAGGGAAAACAAATATTTTGGAAATTTCTTTCAAAAACTGTTTCTCTCCCATAGAGTTGATGATATGATGATATTCTTATCAGATTTCACAAAGGGAATGTAAAGTGCAATGTGCGAATGCGTTTTATTATGATTATGGCGAGGGCTCAAGTTAGAGAGGGGTGGGCTCAGAGTATCCAAATCCAATTCTTGCCCACGCTATCAAGCTTATTATCTATATCCAGATTGGTATCTCCAATTATACTCGCCCACCCACATGTTCAGTCGGCCCACCCAAACACGGCGGGCTGGAGCTGAGCCATGATCATAATATAACGTCATTTCAACAATAGCTTTGATCCGGGCTACCTCCCCTTCCTTTCTTATATCAAGAAAGGAAATGACACGTAACACCCCTGTGACATCTCTCATCTGCGCACTCACGTTGGTTCTTCCTGAACACCCTTGTGCTCATGAATTTGAGGAAGCGGCTGGCGTAAAACCCAGGCCGATGCACTGATACAGTGTCCTGGAAGCACACAGAGATACAGCTTTTATTAGGCAGCTATAGCATTCATAAGACGACAACACAATGCAACAGTAGCTAAATTTAATCAAACCACTGTCTCCACTTACGCCGTCATACACCAGAGCCTTCCACGAGTGTTCCAGCTTCTTCATAAGCCTGGGAAAAAAAATAAACATGATACAATTTAACACACTTATGCAACACTGTTATTTTCATTTTCTGCTTCATCAAGTCTCAGACGCTCTTCACACAACATGCTGCGCCGCCATCAGCTTTTTTAGCATTTCACATCTTCAAAGTCCAATTATGTAACATCAGTCTTTGAGGTTTGCTTTGATTGGGCAGAAAAGGTCCAGAGCAAACAGTGGCAAATCCCCTCGCGACAATGTGACTTTTTGGCCCGATCTTCCAATAACAGCACACTCCGAACCGGCCGCTGTGACTAAAACGCTTTGAATACGGTTTGTGGCCAGAGGAAATATTCACTCTAAAGCAAAATGCTGTGTTCTGGAGGCCAAGGTTGTGGTATATGTTCAGTATCAGGAGTTAAAAGTCCAGTTTTTAATCACAACCAAAGAAGGACAAACCATTATGACATTTTTTTCTTTTTCTTTGGCATGTTTTCTTTTTTTTTCTAAATAAAGATAAGTACATATCTTCAATCAATGGTGGTCAAATACATGATTTCACTATCCATATGCTCAATCTGAAGTACCTGTAAGACTGAAGAATGTCAATGATTCCCAGGAAGATCAGCAGCTTTTCATCTTTGAGTGTTTTGGCTGGAATGCCCCCCATCCTGGAATGATACACAACAGCCTTTAGCTACGCATTTCAATGGACACTCAGAGGCCCTTTTGGTGAAACAAGTTGAAGTTCAGATGACTTTAGACCGCACTTGAATGAGGCTTCGGTCGCATCGCAGAGGAAGTTACATTAAAGCATATGGCCACAAGAACAAAGCTAAGAGTGAAAGGAAATTGAGCCAATGAAGCTTATGTTAAACTCAGTGGCGGCTCCAGAGATTTTTGGTTGGGGGGGCAATGGGGGGGTCATAATTATTTCATGGGGGGTCATGTCTGGGGGGCGGAGCCATCCTCCGCTCAGCTGTGAACGGGGGCAGACCACACACGGACTACATGCAGAATAAACTTTGCTCCCAGTCCAGAACTGAACTGTGATAAAAACCTTTCTGTCTCTGGATAAAACATGAAAACACAGAGGTCAACGAGCTGAGGCTCCGCGAGGAGAGGGCCTGCTCACTCGTGTTTTGCTTATTTCAACGCGTAACGTATAAGCCTCAGCACAACTCCACTGTAACAATGAAATCACGCTCCTACAGGCACAGAATCATGAGGAAGAAAGACACACGTAGCATTGTATATGCCGTATTTATCAATACAAATCCGCGAACTGCCCCTGAGGAGACGAGAGGCGCCCAGTGACACAGAGGCGCAATCTCTGAATAACCCGCGGAGGCGCTGGACATCTCCAATGCGCAAAATCATTGACTGACAGTTTGGTTGTGGACACGTTGCAGTGATGCGCTGATTTGGAGGAGAGAATTTAAGAGAGGGCTTTCTGCTCTTTCTTTCTCATTAACGCAGGGCTTGAGTCGTGGGTGGGGGGTCCTATGGGGGGTCAGAAAACATTTTAGGAGGGTCTTGAGACCCCCCAAGACCCCCCCTGGCGCCGCCGCTGGTTAAACTGTATATTGCGCGTGTGTTTCTTGTCTCTACATTATGTTTGCTTATGTTTTGTCTTCTGCCAGGAGAAGGGATTATGTTCAAAGTGAAAGTATACGGGGAACTATCTGAATCACCTTCTCACCGTAAGCAGAGTTGGAGAAAAAGAGTCCTAACGCTACTCTTTCTGCCCTGTCGTGTTCAAACACACAGAGCTGCTTTACTATTTTTAATAAAAGAGGCCAGTGTTTATATTGGTGTGTGCTATCACAGTGAACACACCGCGATGGCCTGTTGTGTTAGCGTAGCTATGGTTACGTGTCCATATATGTGTGGATGATATGAGTATTTCAGGGCGGCTCACGTGTCGTCAGTGCTCAGTACTTCAGCCGCCTTGCCGTCACCCTGGATGGACTCCATGGCGGTGGAGTAGAGCACCCGCTGGCCCTGTGGCCTCCTGCCATCGCCCCCTGCCTGTCCCTCACTGCTGTCCCGCTGGTGCTGGTCCAACACGTGCACGCCCAGCAGCAGGCTGTAGTCCATGATCTTGAAACTCTCCAGGACCTGCACATAGGATTGGAAGAGATGTGTCATGTTACAAGACATAGTAGTACTAATGTAGTAGCAGTGGTTAGATGTACAGTATGTAAGGTTGTGTTCATGTGACATCACAACATTTTAAAGGGCATACAGTTTAAAATGGAGGAGGTAGGAATTGTATGATCAGGTTCAACATTTGTGGTTTTTCTATTTTGAGATTTCCTTCAAAAACTGTCTCTTTGCCATAGAGTTATATTGGCACCTGCCCTCCAATAGAAACTCTAACATCATGAAATTCAAAAATGTGAACGCAACCCATTATAAAGTAGTATATTACCACAGTATTAGTTGATAACATTGATTTTCACTGAAAAGGTAAAGGCTTTTTTAAGTGTTGTGAGGGATTTTGTTCTCATTGCTTATGTACTGTAGATAGTTGCATATTAGAGCAAACTTTCAGAAACCTAGAGGGACGTCTGTCTACAGCGTAAACCAGGCTGGAGCTAAATAAACAAGGTGTTTCTCCACAGTGAGCCAAGTGTTACACATTGACCTGTGTAAGGAGCCTTTCACCCACTTCCAGACACTTCAGGCGACTTCGTGTCTCCTGTCTGACAAAAAAAAACTTGGGAGTATTGAGTTAAACCTGTGTATAGATGATGATGCCCATCATACGACCCAGACTGGAATGAGGCACGTTTGACAACAAATTTATTTTAAGCATAGCTACAATCAAGCTAAAAGACGTGATGTGAAACATGTGACGCAAAATAACAAAACATTCTTAGCCGGTCAGCTGCTCAAATGCCCACATAGAATAACAAAAAGTCTTCTTCTTCTCATTATTTGGTAGCCCAGACAGTTATCATTGAATACATGAAATAAAATAGACTTGCAATGACAAGACATTACATTATAAGCTAGTTGTTTTGTCAGGGTTGCAGGTTTTGAGATGTGGCCCTCCTCCAAAGCACCATTATGGGGCAGTAGCATGACACCAACTCCACAACACCTAACTCCACCTACTCCACCTTCTCCAGTCACAGTACAGTGACACAGGCACCGGGCCCCTGTGGAGAACTGAACAACCCATTCTGTGTCTCAAAACCTTGTGGACAAACGGGAGAAAGGACAGCAAACAATTTGTATTTTTTGAGTTCACTGTCCAACATGAATATACTTTATAAACGAAAAGGGTCAAAAAATACTGTAAGTCTGACCAAAAAAACTGGGTCTATGTCTGGTTTGAAAACATTTTATTTATTTTAGATGGATATAATGGATATTCCACCCTCTCTGCTCAGACTAACAATTGGTTTGTAAAATGTATTTAATCTGAACAGAGGATGTTTTGACTCATACAATATTTGTTTACGTTGGTCCAAAAAGGTAAGTACATGTCTTGTAGGCTGTTCAGAGGAATGCCTTGGATTTTGGAACTGTCAGTAGTGGAAGAAGTACTCAATATTCTTACTTAAGTAAAAGTACAGATACAGGACCAAAAATGTAGTGAAGTAAAAGTAAAAAGAATTCATCATAAAATGTACTTAAGTAAAGTAAAAGTACCTAAAATGTGTACTTTTTACTTGTACATTTTCTGCATGGTTTTGTCCACTATTTTCTGTCACAGTTGACCCTCTTTTACGATGTTTTTGTCTCACTTTAGTTTATCGCCTAAGACCACACCCAGACACTTAAGTATGTGAGATGCCAGAAAGTATGATAGAAAGTAAGTTCCTGTTCCGCTTTGCCTTACTAAGAAAACGAAAAAACATATTTGCTTCGAAAGGCTGCTGTGGATCCAGTTTGCGTCTGTAAAAACTGATTGATAGGTCAAGTGAAAGCCGGCACTCGAACACAAACACACAAGCACTGGCTCTGAATCGTCCGCCCTGATAAACACTGCGGCTTTTGTTTCCATATAAACTATTTGCATCCCATCGCTCCCGCAGTCTATTCAGTCAGTCAAAAAGCTGCCATTTTGAATAGAGACATGCACACCAGGCTGCCACACACCGAACAATAAAACTCATCTTGCTATATAGACCCCAAACATAAAATTTATACCAATACGAAAACACCAATTAGTAATACTTTCTATCCATATTCTCAACAACTACTACTACAGACTTGAAGATACTAAATGGACTTCATCTGGACACATCTAGAGCTTGAGTTCTTTTGTTGACGGCCTGTTTGAGTCTTTATATCTATTCCAGAAAAGGCCTTGGAAAAAGATGAAAAGATGGCCAGTTCTTAACAACAAAATTGAATAAAACAAAACTGAATAACAGAATTACCCCGAAAGAGACTTATGCAATACACTGCTGTACAGTATACACAGTAGTACACAGCCACCAATTAACAATAAATACGACTAAAATCCCCACGTGAACAAAGAAGTCTAGGTTTACCAGCGCTTCTCAACTGGTGGGTCCATTTTGAGTGGGTGGCAAGTCTGTCCACATTTTTTTCAATATTCATCAACAAAAGGAGTAAAGAAATGCACAATCTGTTAAAATGATTGTTACTGAGTTGTTTTTCCAGGTTTTTAGGCTTGTTTAGTGCCATGGTTAGCTTTATGACCCTAAAAAGTGACCCGCCAGTTGTGAAACGTGCTTATAAACTCATCTCTAAGAAGAAACAGGATTTTAGAAATGTGTTAGGAATGTTTTTGCACCACAACTGTCAATTTATTTGTCATTTTAAAAAGGTATAGAAAAGTACAGGTAAGACTCAAGAGTACATTTCATTCTGTAAATTACTTCCCTGGCCTCTCCACCGAACAGGTACAAAAGGACAATTTATACTCATTTATTATTGTCACCGGATCTTATTAGTTGCATTCAGAGAGAATTGTCTCCACTTGGCCTTACGCAACAACACGTGCTCATCCCAAGACGGTTGTAAATCCTTAGTATTCCTGGAGTCTAACGAGCTAAACAGCATTCCCTTTCAAATAAATAAGATTTGACGGGAATTATAAACGCCGTTGAGACTTAGGAGGATGTTATGGACCCGCACTACTCCCCAGTCATTGTCTTCTGAGTTTTTCATGAATTATTAATGTAGTGTGTTGTTTTGGCATTTGGAAAGTATCATGGGAGCCACGGAGTACTCCAGTCCAGTGTGCGTACCCAGCATTTTCCTGCCACATATTACAAGGAGGTCTGTGTAGCTTCATCAAGTCATCATGCTGCAAAATATGTTACTTAAAACGTAAAACAGGACTCTCTGACAGTTTGTCTGGAGTTTGCGTCAAGATGCACAATATGTAAACTTTTGATCAGGGACATTTGACTAGTTTCTAGTTAAAAAGCGTAAACAAAAAGGCCAAACACATTCTATTTTTATGCATGCCTTATAGGTCTAAAAAAATGTATATCTTTTCTTCCATAGTTTATTATTTATCGTTATTACAAGTTTATGTTTCATGTTGCACAAGTACATGAAGAAAATTCCTATAATTTCTGTGAAACCTTCATTGACAATGGCAATAAATTCTATTCTGATTCTGACATATTTTAAAAGGATAAAATTATCTAACACTTTTAAATAGTGAAATATGAATTAAGGAGAGACACTGCAGGTGAATAGGGAAAAATGTAAATGGAGTTTTCTGTTATTTTATGTTTTCATATAACAGGGTTTAATACCGTTTTATGCCCAAATACAATTTTTTTAATGCCACTAATACAATAAATTGGTGCTGATTTAGTATTAATTTCCATGTTCAATGAAAAATGTGTTACAATGGAGAACTTTTCAACAGAAATGGTGCGTAACTTCAGCCAATAATGCAGTCTACACCAAATTGTTTGTATGTTTGCTGTAATATTAGTTGAGCAATGTCATTATTTTCCAAGAACTTTTCATTTAATGCCAGTTTGAATTATATTTAATGCTTTTTAATGACATTTAAGGCCTTATTTTTGACAATTCATTTAATGACTTTTAATGCTTTTTAGTGCCCCGTGGAAACCCTGTATAAAAACAAGGCATTTTATGTGTGCTATATTTTCAACGACAAACTCTAAATAATGGATACAGCCAGATTTGAATTTACAGTTTTATTTTGTTGATATATCATCATTTGTTCAGAGATTTGGAATATGTTGTTTAGTTTTTGAATAAACTAGCTACTAGAGAATAAATCTGTAAAAATGTTGATTTCTCTTTGTATTTTGGCGGTTCAAAACGTAATAAATCAAGCTGGTAATTAAATATAGAAAAATTCTTCTGAACAAGCCTTCAAAATATTGTTAAATCCAAGACTGGAAAGTTTGGAGTCTGCAGATGCTACTAAAGTGCAGATGTTGTTGCCACAATGTGAGAAGAATGCATTTTGAGAAAATGGTCAATGACGTTACAATTTCCCTAATTACACTCCTTATTGTAATGACAAGGACATTTACTTCCAGGTTAAAGTTTATAGTATGTTAAGAGAGAAAACTGGCCCAAATTCTGAAAATGTAAAACATTTGGTTTTGCCTGCAGTGCCTTAAACGCTGATTGTAATTTACACGGTGAGAAAATGATGTTTCATTTCTCCGGTCTTAGCAGATTTTCTTTTTACATTAGCCTCTCTCATGCTCCCCTCAGCCCGCCCCATTTACAACCCAGGCCGTGCTACTCTATGTAGTAGTTCACGGTCTATCATTGGGTGATGAGGTTAGCTGCTTACTCATGGAAAAGATAGTGCTTAGAGGGCACTTTGTTTCCCGCTCAAGAGGCAAGCGCAGGAAGCTGTGACAAAAACAAATTGTCTGCCGCATATGTAGGCTGCAGGCTCCATGGTTCTCAACGCAGCCGAGAAAACTGACACGCACAACATGCAGTGGATTGTGGAGGCTTGGCTGGTTTAAGTATAGTGACATCTCTTTGTGTGTGTGTGTAATTTTGTGTTATTTCCCATACATGACTCAGCAAAACTCTGATATGATAGAGAATCTGTTCCATTTACTTGACATTCAAATCCAAAGGTGCCCATTTGCATTGGGCTGAAGCGGGGCAGGCCAGAAGAATATAGGCGTGTGACATCACAACATTCTCAAGAGCCTATAGTTCATAGCAGGGGTAGGCAAGTTGTCCTGGTGAGGGGCCGATTTTCTTCCTCGTCAAAGGACCAGGGGCCAATCCTCCAAATCCTGCCCCAAAGCACAGCACTACTTTCTACAAATGTTAGTGTTGTGCGTCATATACAGTATGTTTTGAGGGGAAATTTTCACAAGCACTAGGTATTCTCCATGTGTAAAGAATTTCTGTTGATTTTGAGTGGGTTTGGACAGTCTTGCATAACTAAATAAACAAACTGAGACAAAAATGTCCATGTAAAGAAAAAAAAATACTTGTCCCATTGGCAATCTTAATTTAAAATAGTCTAAATCCACAAATCTTTTCGATTCACACACTTCCATTTCCAAGTCATTTCCTCATCTGAGAATTATTTTTTCCAGTTTATGTGTAACAATGTCTCTTGGAGGGCCATAAGATCCATTATAGAGGGCCGGATTTTGACCCCGGGCCTGACGTTGCCTACCCCTGGTTTATAGGGACACTTCATGAATTATATGTTGCCAACAATACAAAACATTGCAGTGGGTAATCAAAGAACGGATTAATTAGGATGGATAGTAAATTTCTCCATTGTGAAATCAATAAAGTATTATCTTATCTTATTTGAATGAGGACCAAACCCATTTAAATCTCATATTTGGTTGCTTTGAGTCAACATCTCCATGTAGATGAGCTGGAGACGTCCTCACGCACTATTAAGATTTATATTTCTAATTTCTCTGGAGTTCCTGGGCCGACCTACATAAAACCAAAACTATCACAAGGTCCAATGTCTTCTCTGTCAGCACATACGAACTAAGGTGTAATTATTACTCTGTAAGGGCTGAAAATCAAACTTAAACAGGTCTTAACCAAGACTAAACCACTACGACACCGGGTCTAAACCCCAGAAGAAGCAGATGGTTTTAGTCGCCTTTAAATAGACAATATACAAATTGAAATCGTGATTTAATCTATAGAAAATTGTGAGAACATATTTCAGCCTTATGGGAAAGCAACAGTTGTTTTAGGCGGCAGAGGCATCAGGAAGCCAGCTAAATTTAGCCACGACTCCGAAGCAAATAGAAAATTACCAAAATGGGAAGCATGGGTTTTATGTGACAGGATAATTGTGTTTACAAGCAAACAGGTCGCTTTCAATTTAAAAACAGCATCACTCTTTTCATTACAGCTTGAGCCCTGACTTACAAGCAGCAATCTCACACTTTTGAGAAATATCCATCAGGCTATCGAAGCCCCTCTCTTCCCACACGCAAAAACAGAGACATTTTGAGCAAATCCTGCCGTAATGGAGCTTGTTATACAGTTATATAACCGGGCGGCCACATGTGACTGTACACCTTTTAAGGACGCAGTCACAATGATGGGACTCTAACACAATAGCTGCGGTACATGATGGGAGACGCATAATTACCTCACATCAAGCAGAGCTAATGGGATTACAGCAGGGGCTTGGAGAGTCGAAACCTATCATTAGTCAGCCGCAATGTCTGTGAAATATTTTAGGACCATTAAGGCAAAAGCTACAACGCAATTCGACTCTTTTAGGTCAAACTAGTCCAAGTATTCGTCCTGCAAATAGGGCTTTTGTATTTTAATGAATCACAATACAATCTAAAAGAGCAAATCCTACACGCACTCTTTTAGGACTGATAAGGGAAGAATGTAGGGGGAAAACTAGGCTTGAAACTACAGCTAAACTATGATTTTTCTTAAAGTCATGGTGATTGTGTACAGTTAGTGACTTCCTGTACAACATAGTCAGCTCTGGGTTTACTGTCCGTGAGTCCCCCGAGTCCTCAGCTGTTTATATCGTTTACTGAATGTGTTTTAGGGTGACCTCATTACTGAAAGGAAGGAAAGTGATATGCATTTCAGCAGTGTTTGGGCTGCCCCAGATTGTTCATTTTGTGCGTGTGTGTTTGTGTGCTGCAACCGGTAAAAGCATCTGGCAGGTAGAAAACACACAGGAACAGCAACAATACTGACTAAATGGAGAAGAGCGTACTGTAAACAAGAGGCCTATTTTAGAACTAGACGTGCATCTCCAATATTAGGCTATTACTCAATATTAGAGCTGAGTTGTTTTACAGAAAGTGGAGTGTACTGTAAACGAAGTAACAGGAATTGAGATAAAAAATAATGGACAAAGTAAGTAGTGTTGGTGTTCTCTTCTCAAGTCACCACAGCAAATCTGCCTCGTGAAGTTCAGTGATTTGAAGGAAGATGTCCTGCTTGATACAACCCACTATGTTTGTGGAGGGTGAATAAACTAGCCTCTACTGTAATATTTAGTGTCTACATAACAAGACCAACTGAACACAAACATAAACAAGCAGCACCAGACTCCTCGTGGTTGGTTAGACACTGGCATTGCTAGTTTGCGATGACTTATCAAAGTAAAGCATTTGGAAGCTGCCCTAACTCCCAACCTTTTGTGGTTTTGTCTTGCGTACTCCTTGGGCCTTTTATTTATACTCCAAGTACCCCCTGCCTTGATGGTTTTGATGTTTAGTTAGTTAGAAAGTGAATGACTAAACTCCTATTTATCAGTAAAAAGGTGACTAAATATTTTCAAACTCTCACTCTTTACAGTTAAATGTTTTAAATAGCTTTTCTTTGAACATAATAATCAAAAATACAATTCAATTTGATCTTATTTTGTATCTGAAACGATTCCAAGTGCCTTCTTCTAAGCTCTCGCGTACCCCCAAGGGTCCCCGTACCCCCGGTTGGGAAACACTGATCTAATGTATCAAACCTAACGTTTGGCTACCTGTATTCAAAGCAAAGTAGCAATATATCAATAGAAATGAGCTGGTGATGCTCCCAGCAAAGTTACAATTCATGTTTAAGGAGAGGCGAGCCCAGTCACAGAGACACATGCTTTTTACTTTTCATCAATACAATTTTTAAAAGTTAAATAAAGGCTTGTATTTTTGAAATTTATTGGATTGAGAAGTTACGCCCTATGGCTTTAAATACAGTTGTGCTCATAAGTTTACATACCCTTTAAATTTTTTGACCATTTTTCATAGAATATGAATGATAACACAATAATCTGTTTTCCACTCATGGTTAGTGGTTTTGCGAAGCCATTTATTGCCAAAGAAGAGAAGAGTTTACTCTTTTGAAATCATAATGAAACAGAAACTACTCAAATGTCCCTGATCTAACGTTTACATGGCCTTCAACAACTGCCAGGAAAACTGTTCAGGAGCAAAGAAAAACTCACTTCAGCTGAAATACAGGACTCTCTGACAGAATAGGACTCTCAGAAAAAAATGTATGTTTGTTTCAAGATGCACAATGTGTAAACATTTGATCGGGGACATTCGGTTAGTTTCTAGTTGAAAAACGTAAACAAACAATAAACGGCATCACACAACCACTCACCATGAGTGACAGAAAGGTTTTTGTGTATCATTTATAGTCTATGAAATGCAAAAGTTAACATACCCTGACATTCCGCCAATACATATTTGAGCATAACTGTATATATCGTGACTTGATTATTTGATTCTACGCCTATTCCTTCTTATATATCTTTTGCTTTGTTTACCACCATGAACACCATGAAACTCAGACGCTCAAATAAAAATAAAAATAAAAATAAATGAATGAGAATACTTATAAAATAATAATAATATTTTTTCCTAACCATGACCAATGTCAAACAGGTCACAAACACTTGCTATCCTACATTCCCAGGCCAAGTCTAATCAACTCTAAGCTCGTCATATGACACATAACATCATGCCCCACGTGGTGCTTGCTATGCCCAGGTCAAATCCCTGTGTGTAGCGATGTCTGATCAAACACGAGTGGGAGAGCCAGTGCTAAACCTACCCGACAGTCTCTCTGCAGGGTCTTCATCAGGTTGTTGTACGTCTCCGTGTCGAAGTACAGTCCCTCCTCATGCATGTCCTGAAAGTCCAAGTCTTTGTATGTGGGACAGGCCTTCTCTCGCTCCTTACGGGACGCCCTCCTTTTGTACGTGGAGCCCTTCAAGTCGTACTTGTAGTGCATTTTGACCGAGCGCGGTAGGACATTGTTCATCACCACCAGTCTGATGTTGATGCCTCCTGATTGGATACAGTAGAGGCCGTAGAACTTTGGCAGCAGCGTGCGGGGATTCTGGTTCAAGTTCTGGGGGGTTTTGGACAGAAATAATACAGTGAATAGCGTGAAGGAATAAGACAGGTTAGCAAATGTATTCATTTAACCTCTTAAGCCCGTGGCTGTTCTTTCCGAATTTGGTGTACATATACTGGATGGCTTTTAACAGCTTGTAAAATGTTATTCATATGTGATATGAATGTCTATGGGGATACTGTAGATGTGAACATTTTCAAGAAAGTCATAGTGGGCCTGAGTAATTGAGGATGAAAGACAGAAAATATTAATTCCGCCTAAAAAAAAACACACATTAGCAGGTCAGCAGCTTGTTTTTATTGCAAAGAAGCAAATACACATTAAAAATAGTAACTACATGCTAATTATTGACTTGT
>OMNZ01027085.1:0-11567 GCA_900303255.1 Lesueurigobius sanzi | reverse complement strand
CAACTAGGGCTGCACAATTTAGAGCTTCGGAACTGCAATGCATTATGGGAATTTTGCCACCATTTTTCAGGACCACATAACAATGAAAACACAGCCCATTTTCATTATTATTCCCTCGTTGATGGTGCGTTCTAACATGGCAGTCAACTACACATGGCCATGTTAGAACGCACCATCAACGAGGGAATAATAATGAAAATGGGCTGTGTTTTCATTGTTATGTGGTCCTGAAAAATGGTGGCAAAATTCCCATAATGCATTGCAGTTCCGAAGCTCTATACAATATGCTGAAATCTGTAAGACAATCACTTGGTAGCCTTTGCATTTGTGCAGATTTTAAAACCCAGTATACACAAAGTGTCATTCTTTACCACAAAGTCTTCAACTGCCTGCATCCTGGGGATTCTTACTTCCAACACTAACGGAGCAACCACTGGCAGCTGTCATTTGCCTTATGTGCGGTTTCTAGAGGGAGAATGTGGCTCAGCCCGTAATGCTGCTAAAGGGAGCCCCCACTGATATTTGTAATCATTTGCGGTTGATTTTTATATATACAGCAGGCTGTGTGGGTGGAAATAAATATTTTTAACTACTACAAGATGGTTGACGGTGTGCTTTGGTTTATTCCCATTGAGACTTTCACCACAACATAAATGTACTTTGTTAATGGCTTTCCAAAACGTGTAGTGTTTTGTTCACTATTAAACAATGCTTTGAATCACTAGAGATCTATGACTGATCCATTCCACAAAGTTTTTATTTTAGTTTGGTAGAGCAGTGGACTTACTTTACAGCACAGTAATATGAGTGATGGTTGTTGCTCTGCCCGATCCTGTCAGGAGCTAAGCAGGGCAGGGCCTGGTCAGCACCTGGATGGGAGACCTCTGGGGAAATAACAGGACGCCTGGGTCAATGTAGTGTGTGTCAGAGTTGGTGGTGGTTGGTGGTAGGGATACCCGGGTGAGTGCACCGGATTGCTGCCACATCTGATCTGTGCGAAGGTGGCGCGTCCTCAAACTTTGGTCTGTCAGTTTCCTCGCTCGACATGGTTCTTTCTCATCTCCATAAACAAAGCAGCTAGCACACGGGTTGCTACTCTCCACCTTCCAGGCACATAAAGCAGGGGGAGTAGTTTCCCACAGGCAGCGAGCTCAGAGGCCACTGCTTCTCAGTGAGACAGAACGCACACGGGGAAACATCGGAAATATCTGAAAATACTATCATGAGCACATCTAAAATCTTTGATCGATTCGTATCTAACTTATTTTGCATATTGAATCGAAGAGATCGTATCAAACAATTCAATATAATATCGAGAATCGTTGCATCTCTAGTCGGAGGGGCCTATGGCACACAGCTGTGGCTACAATAGTCGCATATCACCACCAAATATGGAGTGAAAGAATAATCCATGAAAAATTTAAAAGCGACTTCGAGCATCCAGAAAGGCGCTAGATAAGATGCATTATTATTATTATTATTGTTGTTGAAGTTTTCTTTCACAATTGTCACCTGATGTTTAGGTGCATTATACCTCCTTGTCCCTGCTGACCAGGCTATTTCCATCTTATTACCATGTTATTACTGTGCTGTTAAGTGCCTATTTTGAACGTTAAGAGAAAATGCTTCAAGAGCAATATATTGAGATTTTTAAAGTGATAGACTCTGTACTAGGATACAATGGGCCACCAATCTGTGCAGTTACACAGATACTCGTTTTAAGTTTTAAAACAACTTAAACACTGCTACCTCTACTAGTTAAAATTTTTTATGGTGCAGTCGGGTGATTCATCTGTAAACAGTATTAAATCAAAAGGCTATTTTATTATTTTAGTTTATTAAATTCATACACTGGGAACCCCACAGTAACTCTTCAGACGTCTCGTCTGCATGCCTGTGATCTCTCTGTGGTATCAGTCTGTAGCGGTGTACACTTAATCTCTGATATATTTATTCTGAGGTTGGTTTGGAGGAGACGCTAATTCTCTGCTTTATTTCAGGGAGAACTGGAACGACAGCTTTTACAGGCCAACCCCATCCTGGAGTCTTTTGGGAACGCTAAAACAGTGAAAAATGACAACTCATCGCGATTTGTAAGTGTTTGGAAAAATAAAGGGGCTGCGGGATTTCCACAGAGTTAACAGTTTAATGGGCTCCGCTGTGTCTCTGCTGCATGTCGTCTTCTGTAGCTCATATATTTGAAGTGTTTCTGTTGACTGGTTTCACCTGTTAGATACAGATCGTACTTGAGAAAGTCTTAAAGCTGCTGCATTGAATTACTGTTGTTATTAACTGTTTTATTTTTGTTCCAGGGTAAATTCATACGTGTTAACTTTGATGTGACTGGCTATATCGTTGGGGCCAACATTGAAACCTGTATCCTTTTCAAGAAAATGCATAGGAGTAGATAACATCTATAGTAACACTAGATACAAAATGTTTTTACTTAACTCTCTGCCAGATTTACTAGAAAAGTCTAGAGCTATTCGACAAGCCAAAGATGAACGCACCTTCCACATTTTTTATCAGCTGTTGGCTGGAGCTGGAGAGCACCTCACATGTGAGTTAGTTTGTGTATCGTTTTAAATGGTGTAAACGGCAAATAAATTCTTCAGTGCACAAGAGATGTCTATACAGTTTTTATTGCTATCTATCTTTCTATCTCTCTCTATATCTATCTCTCTATATACTGTATCTATATCTATATTTATCTCTCTCTATTTCTATCTATCTATCCATCTCTATCTATTTACATCTATCTCTATCTCTCTCTAGCTCGATCTATCTCTATATATATATCTATCTATCTATCTATCTCGATTTATATCTATCTCTATCTATCTATTTATATCTATCTTTCTCTATTTCTGTCTATCTCTCTCTATCTAAAATAATAAAGTGATGATTTTAAGATTGCCTGTTTATTTTGTGTATCTTCAGCGGACCTGCTTTTGGAAGGATTCAATAAATACCGCTTTCTGTCTAATGGGAATCTCCCCATCCCGGGCCAGCAGGACAAAGATAACTTTCATGAAACAATGGAGGCCATGCAGATCATGAGCTTTGGACATGAGGAGATCCTGTGTATGTTGAGATCAACACTTCTTTCTTAATCCATAATGAGATTATATTACAAGGTTACGTCTAATCCTGTAAATCAGATCTTGTTTGTGAGTTTGTCTAAGCACTTTCATGTGATGTGTGTAAAATGATGTCTTATTTTTGTCATTGTGTTTCCTCTGTGCGCTCTCTGCTGTAGCCATGCTGAAGGTGGTGTCTGCATCGCTCCAGTTTGGAAACATTGTCTTCAAAAAGGAGAGAAACTCAGACCAGGCTTCGATGCCTGATAACACTGGTTAGTATTTTATGTCAAACTGACACCGTTCATTACACTTCGATGTCTACGATGTCTATTCCCTGACAGCAGCTCACAGACATTTCATACTGAACTTTCTCTATGCACACAATGCTTATCACAAGAAGACAATAATAGATCATCTAATGAACGGCTTTGTCTGACCGCCATTTAGTCTATTTTGATTTAGAAAGAAATTATGCCTTCACATAACTCATACTCTACGCATGACGCTGCTTTTGACACTCTTTTTCACATTATTAAACGAAAAAAGCACGATTTGGAGACGTGACATGCCTCTTTTTGTACAAGATGCAACTGTAATGGTCTTCAGCTCAAAATACTAACCATATTAAGTCATGTCCTTTGTTCCCTCCGCTCCCAGTAATGAGACTTTAGTTTGTTTTTTCCGTGGTGTCACTTTCCACACACTAAACCAACAAGAAGCATATTTTATTATTGATCTCTGATTCAATGTTTTTCTGCTTCAGCTGCTCAAAAACTGTGCCACTTACTGGGAATGAGTGTAATGGAGTTCACCAGAGCCATCCTGACCCCAAGGATCAAAGTGGGACGGGACTATGTCCAGAAAGCGCAGACTAAAGAGCAGGTCAGATGAGTGCTTTGGTTTGTTAGTAGTTAGCAGCAGCAAATTGATTTCTCTTGGCTAAATACTTTTCCTTCTGTTCTCCACAGGCGGATTTTGCTATTGAAGCCTTGGCCAAAGCCACGTATGAGCGTCTCTTCCGGTGGCTCGTCCATCGCATAAACAAAGCTCTGGATAGGACCAAACGACAGGGGGCTTCTTTTATTGGCATTCTGGATATAGCAGGCTTTGAGATTTTCCAGGTGTGAAGGATATTTTCAAGTGGTTTTGTTGTTTTGCTTTTTAACTTAATTATTCTCTTTCTCCATCAGTTGAACTCCTTCGAGCAGCTGTGTATAAACTACACCAATGAGAAGCTGCAGCAGCTGTTCAACCACACCATGTTCATCCTGGAGCAGGAGGAGTACCAGCGCGAGGGCATCGAGTGGAGCTTCATTGACTTCGGCCTGGACCTGCAGCCCTGCATCGACCTGATCGAGAAACCGGTAATGTTCAAGTATATATTAGAAACCGTTGATCTGTATGTGAGATTTCTTTTCCTCATATGTTCTTGTGTTTTGTTTTCAGGCTAATGCACCAGGAGTTTTAGCTCTGCTCGATGAGGAGTGCTGGTTCCCCAAAGCCACAGACAAGACGTTTGTTGACAAGTTGATACAGGAGCAAGGGACGCACCCCAAGTTTCAGAAACCACGGCAACTAAAAGACAAAGCTGACTTCTGCATCATGCACTACGCTGGCAAGGTATATTTATTTTATGTGGCTACGATATTAGCTTCATTAAAATGGAGAGCAGCTTGCCAAACAGCGGACCCTGCTATCTATGCAGGGAAAAACGCTAGGAAGAAGAAGATAGTAGCTTCACAGTCTTAAGCACGGTACTTCAAGATATCTCTATTTTGAGAAACTATGAAATCAGACTTACCACTTGTGGCTATTTAAACCCTTGAGTAAAGCATGATCAGACCCAAGTTGTTTGTGCAAATGAAAATATGTCTTCTCTTTAGTTTATAAACAGCTTGGACAGTAACAGCGGCTCTATGATCAAGGGGCACATTTGTTTAATATTAGCTTACTATGTCACCATCCAAGTTCAGAAAAGTTTGAAGAATTCAGTAATTCCAATGAAATAAACATTTCTTTACCAATGTATCTCTACTCTGACAAAGTGATGTCCCTATATTTGCAGGTGGACTATAAAGCTGATGAGTGGCTTATGAAGAATATGGACCCCCTGAATGACAATGTTGCTACACTCCTCCATCAGTCAACAGACAAATTTGTGGCTGAACTTTGGAAAGATGGTATGTATTTTGTATATTTTATTAATTGAATACAGTTATTTCTCACAACTTACAGTGACAGTATTACTAACTGCACCACTACCAACAGCTGCCAGTTGTCTGAACTTTTTGTGATTTTTGAATTTGACACCCCCTCCTTGCTCCTGTTTCTCTCTGTGTTGTAGAGATTCAGACCATTCAAAGGGCTTCATTCTATGACAATGTCACTAGTCTGGATGAGCCTTCAGGTGAATGACTGGGCCATGTTGTAGCAGACCTGGGCCAAAATAATAACATCACCAGCATTTAGCCCATCGCTGGCTTAGTTAAACCAGCGTTTATCAATCTGGTTTGCTGCTTTATATTTGAGTATTTTTGCCCAGATCTGGATGTGTGTCCCATGCTTCAGACGGTGCTGTCTCTGTCTTAGCAACAATGGCTCCCATCTGCTTCCAGGCTGCATGGCTCTGTCGTCTCAGCCAAAAGCAGTTGAACTAGAAGCTAACGTAGTAGCTAAACTAGATGAGAGAATAGCAGTAGTTTCCTTTAGCTGGGCTACTATGCTTTTAGTTTTTTAATATAATGACTGACACCCAAGGGAGCACTCCTGTTTGCCTGCATTATGTCTTGGGAATGAATTTTGGTTAAAATTGTTTTTACAGAAGGAGAACAAATTCAAAGCAGATGTTGTTCCTGGTATTTGCTTTGGTCGCTGAGGTCACTGCAGAGCTTCACTTGGCCAAACTCATGTGACTCAATAGTAACTTGAATTCCTTTTACTGGACTGGATTGATAGAATAGATTTAGCAGGCACTATGAATGGCATGAAATATGTTGCAGATGTTGTAGATAAGCTATGATTTGTTACAAAAGGCGCAGCTACCAGAAGCCTAAAGTAGTGACACAGCAGGTTTTAACAGACCATCATCAAGCATGCCCACAGTGCGCTCCAACTAGAGTCAGTCCTCTTGTCTGATGTCTATTTCATCCATCTGCACTCATGTACCTGATTTGTGCCCTGATTTGTTTGGTTTCTGCCGCTGATAACTGCTCTGTGTGTCTCCGCAGTGGACCGCATCGTGGGCTTGGACCAGGTGGCCGGGATGAACGAAACTGCTTTTGGTGCTACCTACAAAACAAAAAAGGGGATGTTTCGTACAGTGGGCCAGCTCTATAAAGAGTCGCTCACAAAGCTCATGGCTACATTGCGAAACACTAACCCCAACTTTGTCCGTTGTATCATCCCTAACCATGAAAAGAGGGTAAGGGCAAAAGTATAAAGTGTAGAAAGAGCAACCAAGTATGATACCTTAAGCAATCATTTGTACTGTGTGTGTGTGTGTGTGTGTGTGTGGCCTCTCAGGCGGGTAAACTGGAGCCTCACCTGGTGCTAGACCAACTGCGCTGTAATGGAGTCCTGGAGGGGATCAGGATCTGCAGACAGGGCTTCCCCAATCGCATCGTCTTCCAGGAGTTCAGACAGAGGTAGTACTGGCCTTTGTGAACTGTAAAACTCAAAAGGTTTACTCAGAAGTAATCATACGTGTTGTGCAGGTATGAGATCCTCACACCAAATGCAATTCCCAAGGGTTTTATGGATGGAAAGCAGGCTTGTGATCGGATGGTGCGTGTATTTTTTAATTGATTCGAATGTAAGTGAAGTGTTTCGGATCTCAAATGCGCTCAATGCATGCTGTTTAATATTTGTAGATTCAAGCCTTGGAGCTGGACCCCAACCTTTACCGCATCGGCCAAAGTAAGATCTTCTTCAGAACAGGGGTCTTGGCGCATCTTGAGGAGGAGAGAGACTTGAAGATCACGGATATAATAATCTACTTTCAGTCTGTGTGCCGAGGATATTTGGCACGCAAGTGAGTCACATAATCATGTTGTCACTCTCCTCCTGCTTCCATACGTCCATGAGCAGTAATCACCAGTTCACTCTGATCACTCTCTTGCTTTAGGGCCTTCGCTAAAAAGCAGCAGCAGTTGAGTGCCCTGAAGGTTCTGCAGAGGAACTGTGCTGCCTACTTAAAACTTCGACACTGGCAATGGTGGAGGCTCTTTACTAAGGTCAGGATTTGGTCTCTTTATTACTCTAGTTTATGCTCTATTGAAGTTAGGGTTGTAGCATTTTTAAATAGAATAAGTAAAGTTTTTTTTTGCTTTTTAGCCATAGGATCTGGTTTGGGGATTTGTAGACCTTCTGATTGAACAGTTGGCTATAGAACGCTCAAGAAAACCACAAAATGTTGTGAAATATATTAACAATTTAAGCATCATTTAACACGGCTGTGCCACAATCAAATTTTTCAATTATGATCATTACAGCAAATTATGCTGTAGTTAAGATAAAACAATTACTGAAATTAGATCAAGTTAATGTGGTTCTACAATCATTTGTTTTCCAATGTTATTCTACACACCGTGTTATAATTTAGGGATCTTCATGGTTAATCGGTTAAGCTATTAAATGCCGTTATGTGCTTGGTCGATTTTAAAAGAAACCCTAACAATTAATCATTGTGCTGTAAGAAAAGATAATGACACTAGACCAGGGATCTCCAACCAGTAGCTTTCTACGTAGCTCGTCAAAGGATTTCTACATTTCTACATACAAGTCAAATTTTTATATGCGTACTCATGTTGAAAATACTCTCCAAAAATGTAGGTAACTAGATAATAGTAAAGAATGAAAAGGAAAGTGAAGTAATTTTGTTAAATAGTGTTGAAAAAACATTCCACTTAAGTTACATACAGTACCTATGATGAAAATTACCGGCCTCTCTCTTTTTAAGTGGGAGTACTTGCACAATTGGTGGCTGACTAAATACTTTTTTGGTCCACTGTATTTATACGCGTTTATTCGAAGCACAAGTTGCTCGCTGTCATTTTTGTCATGTTGGAGACCCGTGAACTGTACCATTTGATAGTTACAAAATTATATATTTATCTGCCCAAAACTAAGGATAAGCAGGTCTAAAATGTATCTTTGGAAAGTATTACAGCAATTCTGATATTAAACAGTCATTCGATAATTGTTTGAATAACTGTTATAAATATATCACAATATTATTGTTGCTGTTATCGAGCTGTTCTATCATTTATGTTGTTTTTGATTATGAATAGATCAGTATTACATTTATTATAAGTGAAATGAGTGTTAGATTTGAACATGTTTACTTCCTGTCCTGGGATAAATCAGAATCAAAATGATTTATTGTCATCGTCACAAGTACAAGAAAATTCAGTTCTAGCTAGTATTAGTACCATCGTTAATGCTACATGTTTCACTTATAACTAATGACTGTATAACAATGCAGGTGAAGCCGCTTCTGCAGGTCACCCGACAGGAGGAGGAGCTTCAGGCCAAAGACGAGGAACTGTTGAAGGTAAAGGAGCGACAACTCAAGGTGGAGAATGAACTGGTGGAGACTGAGAGGAAATACCAGCAGGTAAGACACAGACACAGGCAAACATACAATCAAAAAGCAGCATTAGTACCTTACTATTTGTCATTCAGCTTTTGGAAGAGAAAAACATCCTCGCTGAGCAGCTTCAGGCAGAGACAGAGCTGTTCGCAGAAGCCGAGGAGATGAGAGCTCGGTTGGCATCGAGGAAGCAAGAGCTGGAGGAAATTCTGCATGACCTGGAGTCCCGCGTAGAGGAGGAGGAGGAGAGAAACCAGAGCCTCCAGAACGAGAAGAAGAAGATGCAGGCACATATACAGGTTTGTTTTTCAAAGAGTCCTGGCCAAAAGAAGAGTTGTTGTTGACATTCATTAAAGCTTTTTCACTTCTATTTCCATCTTTAACTGGACTCATACTATATCCCCATGAACAAGATTCTCAGGAACTAGCTAAATAATAATAAAACAACGTTGTTTTACAGGACTTGGAGGAGCAGCTCGACGAGGAGGAAGCTGCTCGCCAGAAACTGCAACTGGATAAAGTCACAGCTGAGGCCAAGATCAAGAAGATGGAGGAGGACATTTTGCTGCTTGAAGACCAAAACTCCAAGTTTTCAAAGGTTACCCTCAACAAACTGGTGGGTCCGTTGGGTAAATATTAGTTCTGCTAAACCTCTGTCTTTTCACAGGAGAAAAAACTGTTGGAGGACAGGATTTCTGAAACGACATCCCAACTGGCAGAGGAGGAAGAAAAGGCAAAGAATCTGGGCAAAATCAAAAACAAGCAAGAGTTGATGATGATTGATTTAGAAGGTACGAGACCTGGAGTGACTTGTGCACCAAGTGCCTGATTTACAATAGATACGATTCGCTAAAAAGCTGGGGAAGTGTCTCATAAACACTTAAACTCAAACTCATTAACGTATCAGATTTGTATCAGTAATGTAAACAGTTTCTAAATGCATGTGCTAATTTGAAGTAGTACTTGGAATTTAGCACTTAGCTTAGTAAGTTTACCACTACAGATGTGACCAAGCAAAAAGCTGTCCTGAACTCAACTTTCACCCAAAAGGCTGAACAATAACAATGGCCATCTGTTCATCGGTTGGACCCTGTCTAAATTGACTGTTTGGACCTGTGCATGTCAATTAAGTGCGATTTAGCTCAATTCAATTTTTATTATGTGAGGCTGTTGGAATTACAGTTGGAATGGGAGTCGGAGTTTGTCTCTGTGTCCAACGTTACGTGACCTTTGCATAAACTCGCCAGGTTATTTTTACACATGGCTCTAACAAAGATATAAACCTAATAGATAGATCTCTCTTTGTGATGGGTCTTTAGAGCGATTGAAAAAAGAGGAGAAGACTCGCCAGGAGCTGGAGAAGGCCAAGCGTAAACTGGATGCTGAAAACACAGACCTTCAGGACCAGATGGGGGAGGTCCACGCTCAAATCGAGGAGCTGAAGATTCAATTGTCCAAGAAAGAGGAGGAGCTACAGGCCTTGTTAGCCAGGTCAGTCAAACGGCATGAACTTTTGCCCCTACGTGTGATATGACTCGGACAACTGACGAGTTCTTTATAATCTCAAACGAAAATGGATCAACACATACATTGAGTTTAGTTAATACTTTAAGAGTGAATCATCTGATTATGTGGTGCTACACTGAGGACGTATGAGATTAGGATGAAGGAAGTAAAAATAGAAGATCTCTAAATAAATCTCAGAGTTTGGTGTCAAAATGTCAGCCGGAGTATTTACTTTTGCAACAACACATCATCATATCATTCAGAGCCTCCTTAATATTCTTTATGGGATATATAATGAAATAAAGAATATAATGATGTCATGACTCACTCTTGCAGTAGCTTCCCTGCAGCTTTTCTACACAAGAATAGAAGAATATTAAAACAAATTTAGTTTGAAAAGAAATGTTCATGGATTTGTTCAAATGTACTTCTTTATATCAGTTTAGCCTGCTGTTATTATTATTGGGCTGCTCTACTGAATAACTGTGAAATCAGTGGTTCTCAACTGGGGGCTCGGGACCCATAAGTGGATCGCAGAATAATTTTCAGTGGGTCGCCAGCCTTTCACTGAACATTTTTTCTAATATTTAACGGCAAAAGAAGTACCGTATTTTCCGGACTATAAATTGCACCAGAGTATAAGTATAAGTTGCACCAGCCAAAGAACATATAAGTCGCACTGGACTATAAGTCGCATTTTTTCGGGGAAATTTATTTTACAAAATCCGAGACCAAGAACAGACATTTCATCTTGAAAGGCAAGTTATAATAATAACAATAGAACAGAGAACAACAGGCTGAACAGGTGTATGGTATGCTAATGTAACACACTGATGGTTATTCAGCTACACGAAGCATAAACAACAAACTGAATAGGTGTTTGGTATGATACCGTAACTCCATCCATCCATCCATTTTCTTCCGCTTTATCTGGGGTCGAGTCGCGGAGGCAGCAGTCCGAGCAGAGATGCCCAGACTTCCCGATCCGCGCACACCTCATCCAGCTCTTCCTGGGGGATCCCAAGGCGTTCCCAGGCCAGCTGAAAGACCTTGTCTTTCCAGCGTGTCCTGGGTCTTCCCCGGGGCCTCCTCCCAGTGGGACGTGCCTGGAACACCTCTCGAGGGAGGCGACCAGGTGGCATCCGAAACAGATGCCCGAGCCACCTCAGCTGGCTCCTTTCGACGTGGAGGAGTAGCGGCTCTGTTCCGAGCTCCTCCCGGGTGACTGAGCTCCTCACCCTATCTCTAAGGGTGCGCCCAGCCACCCTGCGGAGGAAACTCATTTCGGCCGCTTGTATCCGGGATCTTGTCCTTTCGGTCATGACCCAAAGCTCATGACCATAGGTGAGGGTAGGAACGTAGATCGACCGGTAAATCGAGAGTTTCGT
>OMNZ01027080.1:0-12739 GCA_900303255.1 Lesueurigobius sanzi | reverse complement strand
TACTGAAAAATAATTAAAAATGTCTAAATGTCTGTGAAAGGCGCTATCTAAATAAAGCTCTGTTTCTTCTCCTTCTTCTCCTTGTTCTTCTCCTCCTCCTCCTCCTTCTTCTTCTCCTTCTTCCTCTTCCTCCTCCTCCTCCTCCTTCTTCTTCTCCTCTTCCTCCTCTTCCTTCTTCTTCTTCTTCTTCTTCTTCTTCTTCTTCTTCTTCTTCTTCTTCTTCTTCTTCTTCTTCTTCTTCTTCTCTTCCTCCTCCTCCTCCTTCTTCTTCTCCTCTTCTTCTTCTTCCTCCTCCTTCTCCTTCTTCCTCCTTCTCCTTCTTCCTCCTCCTCCTCTTCCTCCTCCTCCTCCTCCTTCTTCTTCTCCTCTTCCTCCTCTTCCTTCTTCTTCTTCTTCTTCTTCTTCTTCTTCTTCTTCTTCTTCTTCTTCTTCTTCTTCTTCTTCTTCTTCTTCTTCTCTTCCTCCTCCTCCTCCCTCTTCCTCTTCCTCCTCCTCCTCCTCTTCCTCCTCCTCCTCCTCCTCCTCCTCCTCCTCCTCCTCCTCCTCCTCCTCCTCCGCCTTCTTCTTCTACTACAAGAATTTGTGGGAAAAAATACAGTTCCTTACATACTTCTAGTCTTATTTGAGTCTGACAGTGGGATAATATTTTTGCACTGAAAATCACCATCATTTCAGTAAAATTAGATTTATTTTCTAATTTTATGCCCAAAGAGACTGTGAGTGTTTTATTTTCTTCATATTTTAAGATCAAAAGTACTTCAGATTCAAATGTTTTGTAGGTTATGTTTTGGGGTGAATATCTTTCCAATCATAACTTGGGATTATTGGAATAAAAAGCTAAACCCTGGCAGTGATCAGATCTTACAGTAGATAATATAAGTTTTCAATCTGGTGTCATCAAAAACTCAATAAAGGATCGAGTATTTTTGAACGGCTCTCTGTAAGACTCGGCTCCCTGTAAAGAGCCATAAATCCCATCACTACTCCGAGATGTTGGTGGGTCCCAACGCCGAGAACCGCTGTGGCTTACTTCCCAGTCTGCTCGATTCACGATGGTTTTTAAGTGGCCGCAGAGACTCACACGTAGCTTGCACACTTCATAAATTTGTTTTCTCTGACAGTCCCAACAGTTTGGAGCCTGTCCTTCATGGGAACAGTCACTCATGTTCGAGTGGGAAGTCCACAACACAAGATGCTTGGACAGTATTGCCATGGGTCAGCGCTGGGCACAGAGCGACTGGAGAAGAGTCCTTTATCCACAGAATGAAACAACTAAAGACTGAATGAAACCAGCAGGAAAATACAGAGGCTAAACTACCCGGTTACTGATGTTTATGTATTTATTTCCAGTGAGAATAATCCTTGAAACATAATTAAATACAGCCTAATAAAGGTAGGAGCCTCATTATGGGTAATTTGCAATCAAATACACACAGAAATATTATCAGAAAAGTCAGCTTGCGCAATGGATTTGTCCTTGTCCTTGGACTTGAACAAGATCAATGAATAACTCTTTTCAAAGCTTTTCTCCGACTTTTACCGAAGAGACTGAAAATCGTTGACTTCTTTCTTCTTGGTGGACATTTTAAAATTTCAGATGTATTGAGTGAGACAAGGCCATTACAGCCAGGTTCAAAGTTTAAAATCAATGGTATGTTGCAGGCGTGAGGTGAGGCTGAAAAGTGGTGTCAGCCCAATCAGCCCTGAACTCTGTGGCCTGAGATGTTCAAGGCAATCCATATCACATTTTTACGGCATTTTACGGCTTTTATCAATTCTTATAATGGATAGTATTCCCTTCTGTGATACGTTCATTGTGTAATAAAGAGACCCCCAAAATCACCAAGCAAGCTATTCAGGACCCCTACATTAAAAGGTTCATAATAATATCAAGCAGCAGAACTTATAAATCTGGTTTAATAATATGGAATGACACAAAATATATGCAATTACAACTTTTATGAAATATAGCATATCTCTGTTTTTTAGGTCTTGAAATCATCTTGGGACCCCTAGTCTGTGTCTCGGAAACATTGGCTTAGAGCAACCTCTATTAGTAGAAGAGGGAATTGACAAGATACAAGCCATCATTTTTTAGCTATCGGCATGCCGTTAAAGTAACAATACCATGACACTTTAAAACTTCTGTGTTCTATCTATTACGCTGCGTGAATGAAGGAACATATACTGTAAGTCAGGGGTGGGGAACCTCAGGGCCATTTGACCAGGGCCCCCAAAGGCATTTTTCATAATAGTATACCATAATTTCCGGCCTATACTTTTTTCACTGCGGCCGATATAAAGATGCAGCTTAAAGATTTGTATGGGCTAACGGCCACTAGGGGCGCTCCAGCAGAAAAAGCATGTGTCACTTGCCCAAAACTGCAGGAGAGGACAGAGGAGGGGACCCTGGGAATCTCAGAGGAGGGGACCCTGGGGAGCGACCCTTGGGAGCGGGCAGGGACCTGTCGGGAGCGGGCAGGGACCTGTCGGGAGCGGGCAGGGACCTGTCGGGAGCGGGCAGGGACCTGTCGGGAGCGGGCAGGGACCTGTCGGGAGCGGGCAGGGACCTGTCGGGAGCGGACAGGGACCTGTCGGGAGCGGACAGGGACCTGTCGGGAGCGGACAGGGACCTGTCGGGAGCGGGCAGGGACCTGTCGGAGCGGGCAGGGACCTGTCGGGAGCGGGCAGGTCTGTATCGTAAGGCCCTTGGAGTACTTTATAAAAATTGATTTGTCCCTCGATGTGAAAAAGGTTCCCCACCGTAAGTGGTAATACTTCATAATAAAGGTACATGAACTCATGATGTATTCATGCATTACTACATCATGACTCATTTCACATTTCATTTTTCATCATGATTCATCATGATTTTACAGATTTTTTTGTGTGCAAACATACCTTACTGCATGAAATGTTAATTCATTTTATCTTTAATTTAGTACTATTATTATCTGTTTTTGGAAACTTACTTTCTTCTTGATGGCACGTTTTTCCTGACTTTTTTGCACCCCCCTGTGTGATCCTATTTTAAGAGTTGTTGTAACAAGTGAATTTCTCCATCGTGAGATCAATACAGGTCTTATCTTATGATGTATTCATGCATTACTACATCATGAGTCATGATGTAGTAATAAAGTACATCATATATGTTATTCATGCATGAGTTCATGTACCTTTTTCATAGGGTAATGCCAAAGGGACAACGTTATGGTTTATAACTTCCCTTTAAGTGTATTTACCTTGTCATCTATTATTTTTTTTCAATTATCATACAGGTTTGAATAACAACGATGACATAAAACCTGGAAGTACATAATGTTTGTTCTGCTGGAGCCATTGGTGGTTCCTACACAATAATGCTTTCACTAGACTGAGATACAAGAGGGTTTTACCCTGTGAGATAAAATGGATTGTATAGGATAATGCGTGGCTGGGGGAATGGTGAATGTAAACCTTTCCCATGGTGCAGCTCTCACACGGACTCGCATACGAACAATACCTGCCCAATGTAATTAGAACAGAGAGCATCGTGAGGCAAAGGGCTGAAGCACCTGCTCGGACCCCCACACCCCTCTCCTCCTCAGACACAACAGTATAGGCAGACTCACTTACAGAAGGGGCTGGAGCCACAACAGGCTTTTATACTCCTTTATACTCTATACATACTTAAAACATCTTTCCATAAATATTGTATCAAAGCTTTCCATCAAACTACTGTATATGTCAAGTCATTTTTATTTCAAGGGGAGACACTAAGACAGTCCAATTTTGTCTCTTAACATATAAAGAAAAGTGTAATTATTGGACTGATTCAGTGTTTCTCCATATTATGCCTATTTGGGAAATTGTAATTTCGATTACCATTTTCTCAAAATGTGTGTTTCTCACATTCTGGTGACAACATCTCCACTAGCTTCTACCAAACTTTGTACTATTTTGAAGGTTTTCTCAGAGAGATTTTTCAGTTAATTACGATTTATTGAGTTTTGAATCCCCTGACTAGATTTTTCAAAAACGATATGCTAAATCCCCTCCGAACAAATCAAAAAACATACAAATAAACCTGGCTCTATTCATTATTTAGATGTCGTTGCCAAAATTATAGGTGATTTTAAATTTTTGGCCATTTTAATGCATACATTTATATGAAAACATAAAATGCCAAATTTTTTGCTCATATTTATGTCAGTAATATACAGTGAAAGTTGATTGAATGATTTTCAATTATTTTTTCCCTGTTCACCTGTAGTGTGTTGCCTTAACAAAATAAGATTTTATAATAATATAATAATTCTGCATGTTACTAATCTCACTAAACTAACATGGTATTTGAAACATAGAATATTGGTTAAAAAGGCCCCATTATTTGAAAGTATACTGTATTGGAGCACGTTGTTGTCCCATGTGGGAAATGCACCATATGGACCCATTTCAGCTGTAAATTTGATCAGGACCAATAGCTGCATTTTTTGTATTTAGAGTTTACCAACAATACAAGTTTACAAGAGGTTTGCTGTTTTAAAGCTTGTCTGAAAATATGTCACAGTCACCATGTAGTGGCTACGACAAGACTGGCATCAGATCAGAATAGACTTCAGTGAAGAGTCACAGGAATTTTCTTTGGTACAAGGAACAAGTTTGTATTGGAAAAACTTTGGAAATAACGGTGGTAGAAAAGCTACATGAAAAACGTTCAAACTAATCTGAATCAAAACAGAATATTTCCCCCGTCTGGAAAGCAACGTCCCTCCTCACAGCGATGCCCAGCTGCTGCATTATGGGAACTGCGAGAGCAGACATTCACACAGGTATCACAGAGGAGACAGCAGCTGGACTGGGCTGCTGCTGAGATGCAGCGACAGGCTGTGGCTGGACCAGGACGCTGCTTTCTCTCTATGGATTTGTGCTATAAAAATATGTTGACAAAATGTGTGTTTGTGTAAATTGCCTGAAGTGTTGTGACCTGAAAACCACAACAAGCTGCAACAACAAGCAAGCCCTCTGACTTGTGTATATACTGTACATATAGTGCTAATTGGAAGAGCTGTTTGGATCAGAAGTAACAGCAAAGGACATTATAACACATGCTGTACTTTAATTAGACTCTATTTAAACTGTATTGACTCATGAGAGCAGTACAGTGTGTTGAATGGAAGGACGACAAAAGAAAGAATAACTAAAGAATAGTTTTGAAGAACCAATCAAAGGAAAGGCGAGTGCATCAGGGTCCAGTAGTGTGTAGTGTGTAGTGTGTAGTGTGTAGCAGGAGCTCTTCGTGTGTGAGACAGAGAGTGCAAAATTAAAAACGATCACAGGGTCGCAAGCTAAAAAGTCCTATAATAATGTAGACACAAGGACATGACTGACACGTTTCGACCAACGGCGTGGTCTACTTCAGGGCAACAAAAATACTTTTGCTTCTAATTTGGAAGTGATTCATTCAATAGGAGCCAAAAAACATGATCATGCATTTCACCAATTCTTGCGCCTTTGCACTGGCTTCCTGTTCATTTCAGAATCGATTTCAAGATTTTATTGTTTGTTTTTAAATCTTTGAATGGAGTGGCCCCACGGTACATCACAGACCTCATCCAAATTTGCACTCCTGAGGTCCGAGAGCCATGGGGGACAGGGCCTGGGACGCCTTGCCCCTCCACGTTAGAACAGCTCCCACCGTGGAGTGTTTTAAGTCTCGTCTCAAGACACGCTTTTATTCTCTGGCTTTGAGTTGTGTGGTCCTCTGTGTTTCTTTTTTTTGTCTTTTATTAGGTTTTATTTTTATGTTATGTTATGAGTTGCTTACACTTGTTTCATTGTTTTATGTTTTTAATGTGTTTATTATTGGGGGAGCTATATTGAGGTGTTTTGTATAGCAGCACTTTGTCATGTTGTTTAAATCTGCACTTAACAAATAAAGTGGATTGGATTATTCATTAATATGATGCAGTGATTCTCAAACTGTGGTGCTGGAGACACTGGTGGTACATTAGCAGCTTCTTATTTCGACATCTTTGCTTTGCACTCCTGGAGTTTATTTTTATTTAATGTATGAATGATGAATGCTAAGAGACACTTATTTTTATTGTTATCATAGCCTTTTTTAAATTTAGCTTTTTATCCTATTCTAGTATTATTACTACTGTACTACTGACTTTTTGCACCCCCCTCTGTGATACTGTCCTAAGAGGTGTTGTAATAAGTACATTTCTCCATTGTGAGATCAATAAAGAACTATCTTATCTTATATTTTAATATCATAAAATATATATTTTTGTGCTGCAGACCAACACTGACAAGGTCAAACAGATGAATGGTTGAATAGCAAAACCATCAGAAGTTAGATTCTGTGTGAACGGTAGGACCATCCAAAGAGCTTTTATCTGAGAATAAAACATGTAAGGGTCATGGAAAAGGTCATGGAGCAACTCAATGGACAACTGAATGGCAGAAAGGTGTACAATAAAAGATGATCAAAATGCAAAATAATGAGTGGGATAGCTGTCCAAGCACCTGTTATGTCACAGAAACTGCTGTAATGTTGCATTATTTCTCACTGTGACAATGGGCCTCATTCATGAATATTTTCTTAAGAAAAAGTTCTGTTGTGGCAGTTTACACATTAATATGATTGCTACTGAACTAAAGTGAATACACAGACTAGTCTGGCCCCACAGGACAGACTTACATCCTTCCTGGCACCCCGTGGTGCTCCCAGCCAGTATCGGCCCCCGGTGCTTTTGTTCTGTCTGACTAGCACATGCATGCTACATGTCTTTTGTTTGTCACTCTGAGGGAGACCCTTTAAATGATGTCTACACTTAGTATCTCGTCAGAGCTTGTCTTACAGCGCGCTGTGAGCAGGGCTGGTCAGGCGCTCTCTCAGATGCATCTGATATTAATACACTTGAATAATAGACAAACACCGTTTCATTCTTCTGAGTTATGTGGAGCAGTTTCCACCACAGTTCTTAAGTACAACTTAGGAGAAACTTAAGAAAAACTTAAGTCTGACTCACGAAGCGTTCTTAAGAAGACAAAACTGTTCTTAAAGAGAGATGATTTTTCTGTGCGTAAGAGTCCTCCTGACTGTTCTTAGGATTTGTTTGTCCAGAAGAGCTCTTTCAGCTAAGAACACATTTTGTGAATGCCAAAAATGTTCTTAAGTCGGCCTTAAGAACAAATTTGTGCGTAAGTTTGTTTCGTGAATGAGGCCCATTGTTTTAAAAAAATAAGTTACACTTCAGAAGCTCCTTATGATGAGACCATCAAGACCAGTTACGTCGCCCAGGGGAGTGTCGTGAGGCCGTCCTCCTGTGGACCCACCACCTGCAGGAGGAGCCATAAGGGACTGGTGCAATGTGAGCCGCCCCACGATCCAGCAACGGATAAGTGGAAGAAGATGGATGGATGGATGGAAGTTAAACTTTGAGTTATAGTTATATCACAATTCTAAATTTGTGGGTCACGATTATTATGAGAAAAAAGATTGCGATTTTACGATTATTCACAATTATGGGAATTAAGGAAGAAAATACAAAATCTTACAAAAAGTACTGTCTACACTTTCACACAAAACAATGCCTCTTTTTAGTTAAAAACCTATTGAATGTTCAGCTTATGTTAAGAAAAAAAAAACAACAAAATATATGAATAGTGGTTCTTATGGGGACTTCTTTGGCAACGTAATGGAATCATCAGCAAAGATGGAGACAATTTTCCTCTCTGCACATTGGATTATTTAATCTGCTGCTGACTTATTTGTGTATTTTTGGTGGACCACTGGAAGCCATTTCTTTAGCCTTTAATGTTGAGTGCTCCGTTTGGACACATGCTCACTACGGCTCATGAGAAACGGTTTACCTCGAGTCCCAAAATTCTCACTATTAACCTACCGTGTACAGTTCTTGATATTATTTGCCGAGGGACTGGTAATGTGATTTTTAAACATGTTCCTCCATGTCTTTGAGGGGCAAACTTTACAATAACAACGACTAACCTTTACACTCAACATCATAAAGTTTACAAAAGATGATGCAAATCTTCCTATGGTCAAATGTCTTATTATTTTCTTTGTGCTTCTGTGTATTCCTCCACTCAAAACAGATTTATCATATTGCGTGGGCTCGTGCAATTTCTTGAAACTCTTTTGACACTTGTGAGCCCTATTCACTCTACCCTTGACTAAAAATCTCAAGACCTTTTTCATTTCACTGTGTTTACATCGACGCTAAGAAGCTATTTGCTTGGCAGCCCCGGCTTTACAAAAACAATCAGGGCAAATGAGGATGATTGAGCCGTGCTTTTGCGGGTTGTTGAATATGTGCATGCTTTTTCCTTTGAGCGCAGATGTGAGCAGAGCCAATGGTTGGGTGTTTGTCAGCAGGGAGCCAGAGGTCAGATCTCCTGTTGAATATAAAACGCTGCGTACTCCGCGCCATCTGCCTGAGTCACCGGGCGAGCAACAAGCCAAACCTGTGGCACACGCAGCTACACGGCTAATTTCATTAACATATTCAAGAAAGATGCGCGGAACAGCAAAGGTTAGCCAGGTACGGGGAAATTAAACTCGCTGGTGCTCACTCCAGATCCCTCTTGGTTTGGTAAATGTCACAAATAAACAAGTAAACATAGCATTAGGCCACCTGCTGCAGGGTGGTCTTGATGCTAGAAGCTGCATTCACTTTTTGTGGTGTATTTTTGTGTCACTTTTGAATTAAATAAACAAATTAATTAAAAAGACAGAAAAGAAAAAAAAAAATGTCCCAAATATGCAGCAAACTAATTTAACACGCTGCAAAATGAATGCAAGAAATCTTAATGAGTAAATATTTCTAGTTTTAAGAATATTTGGCCTCGATTCTGACTATAACATTTGTGCAATTTTTTCAAGTGGAGTAAATTCATTCCTTCATTTTTGATTTCCATTGGCAAATAAAGGTCAAATGATCTTTTTTCAGGAATGTAACTGATTTTTAGATTAGTTTTTGCAGTGTGGGTAAAGTGCTTGGGCACAATGGGTCCCGACCTTTTCTCCTAGAAGCCCCCTCTGCTCAGGCGGGAAACAGGCAAAACCAGTCCAAACACTGGCCTCCTGAATGCAGTAAAATGTGAAGATTTTGTCCAAATAACATTTATTTCAAATCAATAAACATAATTTGGAGTGTTTTCTGAACATGCATTCCTTTCTTAGTCATGTTTGGTCATTTTTTCTATTTAATTTACTCAGATATAATATCTGAGTTAGAGGAGCACATGCTGTACATGTGCACGTTTCTATGTTGTATATCAGGTTGATGCATGGTAAAATTTGATGAGCTGAAGATCAGTGTTGCAATATATAAGTCAACAGTGACACTTCACAAATACACAAATACAGTAATGCCGTCTTTATTAATGCAATGTATTCAATATAAGAGCATTCGTGGTATATCAGGTTCATGCATGGCGCCACAGAATTCCTTTCTGCCAGTGAAGAACACATACACATATAATAAGATCTCTAAAAGAGGAGTGTTTTCCACACAGACACATTGTAGTTCGTTCAGTTAGTTAATTAGTCAGTTAGTTAGTTAGTCAGTCAGTTAGTTAGTCAGTCAGTTAGTCAGCTAGTTCAGTATAGCTGTAAGCCACTGAGCCATTAGAAACCACACGTGTTAATCTTTTTCCTATGTGTCATATGTTGCTGCAATTATGCCAACTTTCTGGATGAAAACTTCCCTTGCTCCCCAACACTCCCAACCCACATGATGTGATGAAGTAATTTTAGCTATTAACTTCACCTGTCAGTCATGGTTTGAGGGGAAAAAACTGTAGCCTATATTTGCAAGTATAATTGCACCAAAAGCAAACACATTTATGCAGTGATTTTGGAAAACACAAAATTTGGGTGTTCCATGAGCCAGCGTTTGTCGTTTGATAAATTCACAAAAGCAAAATATGAAAACAGAAAAGAACAAAATGTCAAAATGAAATGAACCTGAATCTTATTCAAACAAAGCATACAGCTCTGCACACTGTAGCCTTCCTCTCATCACCATCCTACACAGTTTTCAACACAAAGCAAGTGAATAATCCATTAGCTACATCTCCACATTGTACATAAGAGACCTTTATTCCTGTTATTACATTTCTTAACAATCTGTGTGTTCTGTAACAGGTATTTTCCATTGTGAGTCTAATCTTATCTTATGAATGTAATTGTTCTTCATGAAAAGAGTACTTCAATATATTCTAACTGAACCAGAATCTAAAACATATAATAAAAACATACTGAGAAACTTACTTGAGTAAAAGTATCTAGTTACTTTCCCGCTATGATCCTTTTAATTGCTACATCCACATTGCTGCTGGCTGAAAATGTAGAAAAATGTGGACCTACTGTGAGATGTGCCGCTTTCATTTTTCCTCCACAAAACCACATCCCAGTGACTGATCTGGAGCTTCTCTCACGCCGGCTCCGGGCTCCTTCTGCAAAGACGACGCAGACATTATTGGACTTGTAAATATATTTATTTCACCGTGTGCTGAATGTTTAAAGAGACTTTTATTGTGGCATCCATATACAACTGTGGTTCGGCTGGCCCTTTTGTCTTTACATAGTCAACATCGCGGCTCGCATGCTGCACTCTACAGGGCAGGAATAGCCCGCTATAATGCATACTACTGTAACCTGCATCTGTTTTGAGTGTAGTAAAAATCATGAATAGAATTGGAATAAAATGCCGCCAAATAAAATGTACCAAATCAAGTAGGATGCAGGAGTAAAAGAGGCTCATGTAGCGTTGTCAAAATAAAACATGAGAGAGACTTATTTCTATATTTCTTTTTGCAATGCCGAGGTAATAACATTTAGGGCTCGGTGCCTTCAATTTATTTTTGGAACGATTCCTTATCTTTTAACGGTACTAAGTTGGTTTTGTTTAACAATTCTTTAATTGGTACCTACAGTTGTGCTCATGAGTTACCCCATTTTTCTTAGAATATGAATGATAACACAAACATATTTTTTTCCACTCATGGTTAGTGGTTGTGCGAAGCCATTTATTGCCAAAGAACTGGGTTTACTCTTTTGAAATCATAATGAAACAGAAACTACTCAAATGTCCCTGATCTAACGTTCACATGACCTTCAACAACTGCCAGGAAAATTGTTCAGGAGCAAAGAAAAACTCACTTCAGCTGAAATACAGGACTCTCTGAAAAAAATGATGTTTGTTTCAAAATGGACAATATGTAAACGTTTGACCAGGGACATTTCGCTGGTTTCTAGTTGAAAAGTGTAAACAAACAAATAAAGTTTTTTGACAATAAATGGCTTCACGCAACCACTAACCATGAGTGAAATAAAGGATTTACTTTTATCATTCATATTCTATGAAATGCATAAGTTTACATCAGGGGATGTAAACTTTTGGCCACAACTGGGGATAACAGGGATAACAAAAAACTAGTGATACCAATACAAACCTGTGTTAACAAGTTTACTGACACCGTGTCGGAGTGGACAACTCTCTCTCCTTCTGGGTTTGATTCCTAGTCCCCGAACGGGCAGAGCTTTTCTATATTGATTCTGGATGAGTTTCCGCAATAGTTTATCCCATCAACTTATACAATGCAAAGAAGGCTCATCTTTGAATCTTCTGACCATCATCATGGCTCAGCTTCCTGGGCACGGTACTGCAATTGCCCACTACAATACAGAATTGTATTCAATTGTGTATTCTACACATTGCTGATTCTAGAAAGCATTTTTGTCTGTTCATTCATTCTTCATTTACATACATGTGTCTTCACCCCGAGCTATTTACAGTACAACAAAATCAAAGTCGTCTTGAGCTTGCGCGGCAGCTTATTTATATTCAGCGCTTATTTGAATGTAATATGTTTTGTGTCGCCCCTCTTGACATTTCGAAATCTATCTCGCATTGTTTTCTGCCTCGGCAAAGAAAACAGGAGTGACTGTCTCTCTGCATAAAGTTCAACTGTATTAACCTAATGTGCCACGCTCTAGTAACCCTTTGAAAATAGACTGTTTTTGACTTGTGCTGAATCTCAAATGAAGGCACATCATACAAACAGGGGGAAAAGAAGAGTTCCTAGAATGTGTTGAGTGGGCTACAGCAAGATACAGTATAGAAGAACAAAGGAGTGGACATGTGTGGAGAACATGTGTGCGTGATGCAATCTAATTCATTCATCTCTTGTCTTTGTCAGAGAGAGAGAGAGAGAGAGAGAGAGAGAGAGAGAGAAAAAAATAGAAATAAACCAAGAATGGTACAGGATGGATGTGGGTGGTATCCAAGCAACAAGCCACCAAAGGCAGGGCCACAGCTTTGTGTATAATTCTCCATACTTTCTGAATTTATGTATTAGTTTGCTGAGTAAGAGCTAAGTCTGGCAAATTAATTAAAATGCTCTCATTTGTAAATTACTTTTTGAACAAAATAGATTCAATTCTTCTACGAGAGACAAAATGTGTACAGCCCCTTTAAAATACTGTATGAAAATCTGTTTCTTGGACCACCTTTAATGGATATAAACCACAAAAGATCAGAAACACCGCACCCAGAGATGCAGTTTGGGAGATTCCTTGACCCAAAGCCGTTCCAATTTGGCCATGGATAAACTTTCATTTTCATACTTAACCAATTGTCCAGTTTCAAACACATCAACATGCGTGTAGTCTTTTTGTACCCCACACCCATGCCTGGATAAATGAAAAATGCTTCTTAAATAT
>OMNZ01027070.1:0-11387 GCA_900303255.1 Lesueurigobius sanzi | reverse complement strand
CAACCAATCAGAAAGCACGTTGTTAAGATGTCTTTTCCACAGCTTAACTCTTAAGCCCTAGGCCTTTTTCTCCAAAAATCATTTCTTTACAAGTGCACATGGCTAATCTTGGTGTCCACACATTTGGCAGAGCTTAGAGATGACGATGGAAGTGAAATAAAAATAAATGATGTTGTTTGACAATAAAATGAGGTTGTCATGGGTTTGAATGAATTTACACCTGAAAAAAACACACACATTTTCCTGCAAAAAGGCCTTTTTCCTCCCTGTGGTGGAGCAAATAACAACAGAAATGGATAACCCCACATCAGCTGTCACTAATTTGCAACTTTGGAATATTTTGCTGCGTAAAACACATACGTTAGTAACTGTATCTGAAAGCACATCCCCATTTTTCTCGGTCTTAAGAGGTTAAGAGGAGGTGGATCATATTTTCAGTGGCTGCTTGGCAAAAACTGCAACTGAGGTTGACGTGGGTAAATTTGGAGATTGATTTGTTAGCTGGGTAATATTTATGTAGTATTTTAAAATGTATTTATCTTGTTTTATTATTTATGCAATATTTAAAAGGCAGGTTCCAGGTTTTATTCCAGTTGATGTTAGAGAAATATGAATTCCAGTAAGCTACGCATTTAGGCTGAATTATTGTAGAATCCTGTATCGAGGCTCTAATTATTTAATTGTTGCATTTATCATCTAAAAGGTTAACTCCATAGACTCCATAGATTCAACAAAAGTCACGCTTATTAGAGGAATGTTTTTTTCAATATATAGGTTGTCTTATTTTGAAGTGTTTTTGAAGCCTGGATGTTTGGGGGTGTCATCGTGTGTTAGAGAGTGTGTTATGAGCTGGAACACCTCTTTTTGGTTGCAGCTGGATGAATTTGCCACTTTTGGACACCTTCATGAGCAAATAACTAGACCCCAGATTGCTTCCGAGTATATCCTACTAACTTTTGATTGCCTATGTCTGTATGCATATCATTTACTGGAGGTTGCCACATGTTAAGCCCCTTGAGGGCTTTGGGTAACCACGCATCACTCTCTTTCAGTTAATTATTCATATTGTGTACTTTTGTTCATGTGAAAACAAACAAATAAATAAAAATCTGTCAAAACTCAAACGGGGAAAGCCAAAAGAAATAACTTGACAAATATACTTTTAAACCAAATGAAATACAATGTTGTACTTTGGAATTTGATAATGCTGTTCTAGGGATTACTTCCTGTACTTTGTAAACGTTGCAGAATGTATTTATATCAGGTGTCGTTATGCGTTCCTTAAATGCAATCTGTTTGTCAAAATAAATAAATGAAAGGATTAAAGACAAAGAATTGCAAAATATGTTTGGTTTACATATGGCAGCGGCAGAAAACAGGGCACAATGAAGAAAACAAAGGCAGCTCTGCGCGTGGCGTGTTGTTGTGGGATGTGAGAGCCTCGGTCCAGATGGCCATATTTTCATTCATTTATTTCATGTCACAGTCGTGCTTTGATCGCTCCCCTCTAATAATTTATGTTATTTCCTCTTGAAGTCATTGTTCCGCTCTGCGCTGCGCCCAACGCGAGCTGGCTTTGACTCCCGTTCACCTGATGGGAGCAGCGCAGCCAGTCCCCCCCCCTCACCCTCTCGCCCTCCCGCATCCACCTTTGCTCTTTGAGGTGTCTCTTAGGGCTGTCACGCTACACTTTTGTACTTGTTTCCGCGCGGCTCGACTCGGGGTAAAACTCGGAGTTGCGTCTTTGGGGACTTTTTGGAGACAGTGTTTGGCATGTGTCACTCATGTATTATTGATCACATCCAGCTGCCCTCGTCTGCAGCAGATCACTTAGGCAGCAGCGTGCAAATCCCCGCTCCAGCTCTCATATGGGGAATCAAGCTCTTATATTGATTTTCTAAAGACTCCGTTCATAGTCTGCAGAGGATTTCTGACTCAGTTTCTTTAGAATAAAATGTGAATCATTAGAAATACTAATTGAAAAGTAAAGTTTAGCCACAAAAAGTACAACAGAACTGACTACTTTTGCAGCTATAGCATTATCAACTTTGTTTATGTTCAAGGCATTTCTTTATTATTGTGTATAGTTGTCACAGACATCGTTGCATTTTATTTACAGAATTTTGCACACCCTGTCTGTCTTTTAGAGCGAAAGAAAGTAAAAGGAGGGAAAAAGGAGGAAGAGAAAAGAAATAGAAGAGGGAGGAAGGAAAAAGACATAACATAAATAATAATACATAACAGATATAGCAACAACAAATATATGGGTCAGATTTTCATTTACTACACAATTCTCCCATTGTTGGTCTGTCCTCTTTCTAATAGTGCCTTTTGTGCATTTAGAACTGATAAAAGTTATTTTTCATGTGGCCTGTGGTGATGACTTCAGTTTCAGGTTTGGGTTCTTGGTAATTGACCATACTGTACTGGCAGGCCTTCATTTAACAGACAGTATGTGTTGTAACGTGAGACTCTTTTACTTTTACACTGCCTAAATACTACACAATCAAAGCAGAGAACGTATATCTTTCCTCTTCATTTTGAAGGTGCCTGGGGCTAGTATGTTGGGCCAAAGATGTTGGGTTTAGTTACAGTGACGTCCTGCTACAGGTTAGAACTCATTTTAAACTAAAATAAAAGTGTCTAATGTTACACAACATTTTGGCTCTTCCTGTGCTTATTTTTTAACTGTTTGTGTGTTATTTGGTATTAAACTTGTTATCATCATTTTAATTCAGTAATCCAGCACAGTGATTGGGTCGATTCTCTTTTTTACGACAAAATGATTGTTATCGTTGCAGGGCTCCCAAAACTGACCTGCTCCGACCACAGGTTGTGAATCACCATTTTCAGGAGCCAATATGTTGGTCTTGCACTGGAATGAAGTTTTTTTTAATGAATATTGAATTTTTATTTTTGGCTGTCTGGGGAGAATTGTGTAGTCAATGAAAATCTGACCCATATAATAACCATAATAATAATGATGATAATAATAATACAAAGATCTGTAATAATAGCAATAATAATAATAGTAATAAAAAAGAAAATATTGGTAATAGCAAAGTGTAAGTTAGACATCCAAAGATTGCTTTTTCTGTTTGAGATCAGCCCAAACCTGTAGGTTCTTTGTGAGATCACGGTGCTTTCTTGTAATTGAAAGCTCAAGTTGTGCGATGTCCTTGTCTTCAGTGAACCACTTCTCGACCGAAAGTTCATATGGTGTTTTTCCATCTGCATACATCAAGCCAGCTAATAAGTCTTAAGAGGTGCGTATCATTAAGTAGTAACAGCGATGGAGACAGCTATGGGGCTTTCCATGATCCTTGAGAGTTTTTATAGTAATATAATCTTTGTTTAAGAGCAAAAGTAAAATCAAAAGCATCTTTTTCTAAGCCAGTTTACAAGTTGACATGTCCAAAAGGAGTGGGAAGAAGCACAACTTATTTAATCCCACCCCTTTCTTTTTCTAAAGCATAATGCATTTAATTGCTTAAATTTCCTGTTACTTTGAACTTACAATTTTAATAATACTCAAAACACTGAAGGAAAGCGCAGGATCTCATGAGTCCTGGGCCAATGTCAAAGTTGCCCCGGACCAACGTTACAGCCAGCCAATCAGGGGTCAGTGGTGCTAGATCGTTGGCTCAGGAGGGACAGTCTTTGAAATCTTGAGATGTCATGACAAAAATGAAGTTTAGGAACAGGGAAATCTTTAAGGTTAGGTCTAGGTTTAGGTTTAGGTATATTTTCAGACAAACCAACTCATAGATCTATCCAAAATTACAGCAGACCGTTCCCTGTTGCTAAACTTCATTTTTGTCATGGCTTCTCAAGTTTCCACCCGATTGGCCGGCTGGGCAAGCAGCTTTGACAAGGGCCCTGGACTCTTAATTACTTGGTGATACTTGGTTCGCAAAAATGATTTCTTTGTATTTCTTCTTTACAGACATTCATGGCATCTTTGAACTATGACTTATACAATAATTTATGTACTTTATGTATGTGCAGAGCAAGAACGTATTCATTAAAAAAAGTTATTTGTGAATAAATATCGGAAAACAATTATTGAACAGATGCCGATGAAAGACTTCAGCGCTGCACATGTTGTCTCTCCAGATGAAATAAATAAATTAACAAGTTTAATCTGTTTCTAGAATTAATCCAAACAACATCAGGTGAAAACTAAATGAAAGTGCGGCGGAGGAAAAGCTTTGGCGACTTAAACGGAGATAAGCTGCTGCTGGAAAAAGTATGTTTGGGCAGAAGTGCCGCACAGCCAGCTGTTCAGGAAATGTGTCTGATTACCACCGTGGTACAGTCAGTTTAACACATGTGCGTGAAGAAACAAAGGAACACAGAGGAAGAAAAAGATGAAGATGAATGAGCAAATGAGTTCAGAGCTGACATCTTATGAGCGAGAAAACAGCACAATTGTTTTTCTATTGCAGGCTTAGTTGAACAAAACACTGGCAACGACACGAGACTTCCCAGAGATGAGCTGATCGAGTCCTTTATGTTGTAGGAAATCCAATGGTTAAATCAATGATTGTGTTGTTTGACCTTGACCCGAGTCAGTCAGATGTTGCCCACTTGTTTGAAGGCTTGGCGCTATAAGAAAAGCCAATGGGAGGAAGGGTGCATCAGCCCGCTCCATACCCACTCAACCATGTCCGTACTACCCCCCCTGTAGCTCCTGTTTGTCCTCCGCACCCCCGCCTCGTTTTTTTTCCAAATGCAAGTCACCATGAAAAATGTGCTGGTCCAATATTTGCACAGAAGTGGTGCTGGGACAGGCAGATAACCTATCAGTATTTGAGTTTGGCTTCCCATGCTCCAAATAGCCATCCTCCGCCTGTTTAGCTTATTGATTGGCTTGGCAAGAAACTAGGTCCCCTCAGCAGTGACCAAGGTCACACAACACATGGACTTTGTGCCACCCAGTCACTCCAGCCTCCACAGGCTCCTCATGTCTGTCTCACACATGTGCTCATTCTGTGGACAACTGGGAACCAAGCCACAGCGTACGATGATAACCTTTACAGACGAATCAAACTCTTCATTCATGCATTTTATTTCATGTTTATTTACCTAGAAAAGTCCCACTATGGGGTCAATTATAGAGACAAGTGGTAAATTGCAAGTGCAAGCTAGTAAATAGTTTGTGATATTTTTCACCCAATTCCCCATTTGAAATTCTGTGTATTACAGTATAATTGTCTGTATTACAGCAGTGGTTCCCAACCTTTTTCACCTTGCGTATCCCTTGGGCCTTTCATTTATTCTACGAGTACCTCCTGCCTCGATGCCTCGTTTTGTTGATTAGTTAGTAAGTGAATGACTCAAACTCCTAATTATCAGTAAAAAAAAAAGACAACTAAATACACTGAAACTCTCACTCTGTACAGTTACATGTTTTTAAGCTTTTCTTTGACTGTAATAATTAAAAAAAAAAAGTTTTATCTTATTCTTTATCTGAAATGAATCCAAGTACCCCCTGCTAACCTCTTGCGTAGGGGTCCTAGGGGTGCTCGTATGACTGGTTGGGAAACACTGTATTACAGCATTAGGCTCCCAAATCTCATGTAAATAAGAAAACGGCTCTGCTGCTGATCCACTGTGCCGCTGATGCAGGTACTTGTTTTCCACATGAGCAAACGCTTGGTAAAGGAGTTTCAGAATCTCTTCATTTAGATGGGAACCTATTGAACATGTTTTTAGTGGTTGCGGAAACTGAAGCACCTGAAGAAAGCCAACAAATCACACACCAAACCTGGGACTGTCTGGTGTGAGGGGATAGTGCTAACCACTGCACCGCAAAACTTATACATTATGAAGCTATTGGAAGCTCTGCAATAAGTTGTTTTCTTTAATCAGAGTGAAAATATTTTGCCAAACAGTGTGAAATCCGTTGGTTCGTGGCCCTACATAACCTTGTGTCTAGGCTGGATGTATTTAATGGTGTGGACACGGCATGTGTGAGAGCATGTGTGGACTGACTCAGGGTATAGAGCGCTTCTCTCTAAGAATCAATGGGATTGAATTCTGAAGGTTTTCTCAGGGGCATCAGCTCTGCCTGTCAATACTGCTCTGTGTCACAAGTGCATTTTCCAGCGCACTGTCCGGGGACATCCCATTCCCCTCCTCTTCTCCTCTCACCCCTCGCACATCTCCTGCTCGCCCCCGTCCTCAATTAAACTTGCCCCACTTAGAAGCCTTTTCATCTCGCAGGCCTTTGGTTCAGCACGATCACTTTAGCACATACAGCGCGGAGCCTCGGCGGTTTACTGTGAATTCAATGCCGTTTGGTTAAACATATTATCATTGCGAGATGCCATCACTGTGGCGTTCTCAGACACATAACAGGAGCTGCATGCTTGGGATGCACAAAACAAAGAATCCACTAAAACGGGGCTCTCCCTCACAACAGTGGTCAGGAAAATCAGATAACAGGTAACCCAATGATCAGATCCGATGCTATTTATGATTTATATTCACTTCAGACATCGGATTATACAAAACTGCACATGTGCCAGTTCAATTGTGGACTTATAGAGCAACAGAACCCAGTTTGCTCCTGCCACTGATCAGCTGCAGAACCAGGAGGAGCTGCTAAGAATGATTGAAGCCCCATGTTTGAATTTGGAGTCAAAGTTCTTCATGTCTCATTGTATGATCCGTACAAGTCGGTGGATTCATTTAAAGCAGTGGTTCCCAACCTTTTTTGTCTTGCGTACTCCTTGAGCCTTTTATCTATATTCAAAGTACCCCCTTCCTTGATGGTTTTGTTGATTAGTTAGAAAGTGAATGACTAAAACTCCTATTCATCATTGAAACGGCTACTAAATATTCTCAAACTCTCACTCTTTACAGTTAAATGCTTTAAATAGCTTTTCTTTGAACATAATAATCAAAATACAATTCAATTTGATCTTATTTTGTATCTGAAATGATTCCAAGTACCTCTTCTAAGTGCCTGTGTACCCCCAAGCGTCCCCATACCCCTGCTTGGGAAACACTGGTTGAAAGGTCCCGAGTTCAAATCCATGAATAAATTAGAAAATAGCACAAACTTTGATTTAAGGGGAAGATAGAACAGTGGTTAAGAGCAGCCTTATCAGAAAGAAATGAGATTATATCCATATCAGATAACGGCTGTCAGATTTAGCTGTGTACAAGCTACTTCAATAATGTGAGAACGCCATTAATCAGATAAAGATCAGATTTTAGGCCTGCATGTAAACAGAGCCAGTGGTTCTGACACTTTTCACTTTAACACCTCATAAAAGATTTGACTTTCCATGGTCTGCCTCACAAAAGGCCTAAAACAACCAGTAAAATCCTGCTGAGATTCAGATTCTCTTTTTCAGGGGAAGTTTGTATATTGTAGACTTGGCACTATTTTTCATCATTCGCTCTACTGTATCACTGTCTCAAGTTCTCTAGCTATTTGTCAAATTATGTATATGTTCTTCTTTCAGCAAAGTGGTCATACAAACAAAATGATTATGAAGTGAGAATAGGAAGGTATTGCTGTATTTTGTTAGCATAGCACTAGCTACTTCAAAGAAATTATAACATGAAAGATATGAATTCAATTAATAAAATCAAATAATGCAAAACTTAATTTTCTTGCTAAACGAGACATAATGGTATTCAGAAAAAAGTCATAAAATTAACAGAATTATGTTAAAAAACATTTTAAAAAGTGGCATTTCCTACTCATTTACATTATAATAATAATAATAATGCATCAAATGCTTTACATAGACATTGCACTATAGCTCCAAAAGGATAATCACAACATGGCTGCCAGAGCCTGCCATTTGTTCCAATGTATTACTATGGCCATATCCATCTAGAGTTCTATTAAAGAGCTTTGTTTTTAGTGATAAGGTAAACCGGAGCACCTAGAGTAAACTCGAGCAGAAGTGAATGAACATGCAAACTCCAGAGACCCCACTTGGTCAAGGAATCGAACCTGGAACCTTCTCGCTGAGAGGCGTGAACACTAACAGCTATGCCACCGTGTCTTGAATCTCACTCTTGATGCTGGGAGCCAGGCGCTGTAACCGGACAATGATGAGCGAGACAAGCTGTGTGATTTATGGCAGTGGCTCTGACGGGTGCCATGCTCCTCATGACAGATACCGCCCAAACACCCTTAGTCCTTGCCCATGACAGGGGCATCTCCTAATGCCACCTTCACCCACCCCTCTCCATCCTGTCTGTGATTTTGAGGGGCCCTTGGATACCTGCTGGGCTAAAAGTCACATCCAGAAGCCCCAAACACTATTCATATCACATAATGGGTCTACTGCTCTTATACGGGCCTCTGGGGAGTTGGGTGTGATGGCCCAGAGCAGCACTCGCCCCTGGGCCACAGCTGTGTTTGTGTGGCAGATTTGGGCTGCTGCCACACACAGGCTGGCCTCACCGCCTCAGGCCACACTGCAGGCTATAGCCAGGCCTTAAAGGACATGATACAAGAGATGAGGAGCTGAAGCTATCATCCCCGAGCGTTTGACTTTAGATGTTTGTTTCTGGTTTCACTGTTGTCCCAGCGTTCAAAACCATGTTCGCTATTTCATTGTTCAAGCCGCGAAGTCTGAGTCGAGTCATTAGCTCTTGATGTCACACACAAAAATGATTCTCTTTGTGAAGCTGCAGTGTTCATTCGCAAATTAGACTGTATTTATATAGACACTGTTGCTGTCAGACAATCGCTCTCTAACCAAACACCGCTCAAGTAGCTAACATTGGTGACAGTCGTCTTATTAGCGGAAGGTTGGAGGTTCAATCCCCAACTTTGGACAGAGGATACTAGTGATACTTGGGAATGGCTCTCACACCTTGCCTGCTTGAATGTACTGTAGTTTGTGTGAATGTGATTTTTTTTAAGTCATTAAAGTAGGGGGAAGTATCGTGAATGAGAGAAATGTCCGTACTTCAGCCTTTTCTGCTGCTATTTCAGCATCGAAAACAAACAAGTTATTTTTTTTCTTAGGAAAAACACGCGCCACGTCACCACGTCCCCGCACACGTGCCAACTGCTTGATTGACAGTCACTTCAGCCAATGACAAAATGGACAACGGAAATGAGATGTAAATCAGGACCATTGTCTCAAACAGGCCAACTACGAGAAGGCTTATCTCAGGCATATCTTTTCCAAAGTGGCTACCTTCAAATGGCCACACCTTCTCCAAATATTATCAGATTTCCATGTGTTGCGCATTGTTGGAGAGCTTGGAGACTACACTTTCAACTCAAAATGCCCCAGAATCGACTTGTGCCCATATTTTCCATGAGCTGTCACATATTGATGCAAAGTAAAGTAAGTATCTTGAAAGGTGCTAGAAGTGTGTACTTTATATCAATGCCCTCTCTCGCATGTCCATCATCATGGCATTTTTGTTAGCAGTCACCATCTTTCTGCGCTCCTTCTCCATAACAGCAGCAGAAACATCGGCCTCCACAGCATCTCCACCTCCTCCTCATCCCTAACAATGGAAGGAAGGTCCCTGGTTGAATATTTTCTGCTGACCTCTGCGTCTCTCCCGGTTTTTCTCATGACAAACAGCTCACGCATTTAGCCACAAGCGCAATCAGGCGGAGTTCTTGCGAGGTCCTTGTCTATAAATACGAGTGTTCTTCACCTTTCTTCCAGTCCTACCTCCTTCACATATGCGTCCCCTCACGTGGTCCGGTGTTGGCCCCCGTCGCTAAACAGCTGTCTGAGATGTGGCGCAGAGCCGTGGCCCTCCTCCATCACTGTCATCTCCCCATCACCTGCATCACTTCTCCTTCCTTCGCCTCATCCTCTCCGCACTTCCATCAATCAGCATTTTTCCGCGCACGGGGCGATGACAAGGGCACACCCGTCCCCCGGCCATACATCACCTTTATTGGGGGGGGTGCGGGGCGGCGGCGGACTGTGGTGGCGCTGCCGTTGTCCCAAACTCCTTCACAAGTTGGGACGGGGCCAAGTTTTCGTCTGTGGTGTCCATTCAGCCATTTTGTGTCTGAGGAGAGTGTATCCTTGATGGGTTGCGCAAATAGGGAAGAGCGGCCAAACAGAGCATAGTCTGCCAGGTCAAACCAGGCCGAGTGGAGTGAGGTTTTTTCCCAGCAACTATGGGCCTAAAGCTGGTATAGCACTGAAGACTCTGGTTGAGGGATATGTCCAATCTTTTCAGTCTTTTAAAATTATTGGATTAACATTTCTCTGTGGGGAGCAGGACATTAAAGATCAACTAACCCCCTGTTCCAAAGTTTACTCCGCCCATTCACCAAATTCAAAAACTGGTGTGAAAGGGGCGTGGCTGTAGGCTTCTGCGGGGGCGGAGCTGTTTATATTCCCCACAGCGGCAGAGCTGCTAACGTCACATCAGTTCTGTGTCGTCACATCGCTGGTTGAACCAATAAGGTGACAGACTCTAAAAGTCAAATCCCATATAATTTTACCCTCCAGAGGGCGCCACACAGACGGTTTTAAGCACAAAAGTTAGATTTCTACAAATGTGCACTAAAATGTCAAAGTCATTATGGAGACATGTAGGCAACACTATTAGACACCCATTTATACAGTTAATCAGCAAAAAAAAAGTTGATTTGGTGTTTAGTTGTTCTTTAAGGTTTAAATACATGTGATCTTCTTCAAAATACTTAATTTTTTATTGCGAACATCTTTTTCTTCATTTAGAGCCTGTTTGTTTTTCTTTTTGTTTGGAGTTTCACATCAATTGAGTCGACATTGCAAAGCTACGTACCGGCAAATGTCCTAGAATGTAAAAGTATGTGACCTCAGGACTAATTTTCGACATGAATTTGCCCCACGAAGACAAAACAATATCTGTAAACATGGAGCCTATTCAGTGCTTGTGTCTGGATACACTGTAGTGCAGCTGCCTGGCCTGTGTGTGGCGCTGTGACAGCACGACAGGATGCCTTCCAAAGTAGAAGAAGACTTTGTAAACAGATTATGAAACGACTTTGTGGATTTCTCATCTGGGCAGAAATGTTGTCAGTGAACAGCTGTTGCTTTCAGTCCAAAAACACAGACAGAATGAAGAGATTTCCTTGGCCATTATAAGGTCCGTAGATTATGCAAAACACACACAACTCTGGCGCTGTGATCATTGTTTTAGGAAAAGTTTTGAAATCTTTCCACTCTGGGACCTCATTTCAAACATATTTGTTTACGGAGCCTCAAATGCCGGCTTCATATGGATGATACGTCAGTTTCAAAGAATACTTTTGCGTCTAGGCCTGAGCTTGTCTTTGTGTGGATGGGGCAGTTTAAACAAAGTTAAAAACAGTCAAGGCAATTTGAACGCAGAAATGGTAATATTGAGTTAGACGAAACTGTGAAATAACAGATGAATAGCAC
>OMNZ01027065.1:0-11839 GCA_900303255.1 Lesueurigobius sanzi | reverse complement strand
TAATTTGACAGAGCTTAAGTTGTTTTGTAAAGGGAAATGGGCTAAACTTTCTGTCTCTAGATGTGCAAATCTTGTACAGTCATACCCCAAAAGACTTGCTGCTGTTATTGCAGCAAAAGGGGGTTCCACAAAGTATTAAATCATGCTGTATGAATACTTGTGCATGCCAGACTTTCGGTTTTCTATTTTTTGAAAAATAACAGAATCATGTATCATTTTGCTTTCACTTCACAGGTGTCTGTTACTTGTGTGTGAACTTTCAGTAAAAAATTCAAAATAAAATATTTATGTTTATGGTTGTAAACATGACAAAATGTGCAAAAGTTCAAGGTGTATTAGTACTTTCGAGAGGCACTGTAATTGGGGTTACCTGTTCCAACTATACGTGGATCTGCAAAGTGCTTAGCGAGGATAGCAGCTAGTTGAGTCAGGGTTTCTTCGTAGCCTGGGGGAAATAAAGCTTGGATTAAGTGACAGCGAGAGGTGCTTTTGACTTACAGTATGTGCTGAGGTCTACATATGTAGGCCTGTCACAAGAAGGTACTGTATGAGAACTGGTAATGATGTACAGTATTTATTAACTGCAGCTATTTTGGACAATGGTCGAGATTAGTTTAAATAAAGGTGTTGAAATGGTTGAATATTGTTTTATCAAAGAACAAAAAATACTTATTAGGCTCATTACTGCCCACTTGAATTTGTATTCTTCTAGTATATACAGTACATGCTAAAATATGAATCTAATAGGATGGACTTGAATTTAAAACGGGTTTATTTACCTGGCAGTTCATCCATGCTGTTGGCTGGGCTGAAATAGTTTTTCAGGGCACTGTACGCATTCATAGCTACATTGAGATAGAATTCGGGTGCAAAGGCAAACAAGGACCCAGTGTTGTCGGCGTGTTCAATGGTCCGAATGCACACACAGAGAAGCCAGTATATATCTAGCATCTTCTCCTGAGGAAAACGAAAACAATGACAGGGATGAGTGACGTTAACAAGTCTGCCCGTTGACCCCAAACACAACGAATGCAAAATTAAATAGATCACCTTCGAGTAGACCGTGGCGTTGATCCAGGCCAGTCTTCTGCTGAGGTGGTTCAGCTTTTCGGCAAACACTTTCTGGCTTTTCTGGAGCTCATCCAAAATATCGAGTCTCTGAAGGTGACATAAGGCAGATTCACATATGCGCCCTCAGCAGGACACTCTCCCGGTAAGGTCAGGATTCAGGGGGGAGTAAATTAAACTGATAGTTGTGGTCCGAACACATTCCAAGCTTTCCTAGCCCATTTCTGAAATCCCATTTCCTCATCTTCGAGTTTATAAGCACATTTAACAACTTGCGGGGTCACTTTTTAGGGTCACTGTCACAGGAACGCAAGAAAAGTAGCCTGCAAACTCATGAAATTGTGAAAAAAAAAAAACGTTTTCTATTTAGAAGCACAGTATTATACCCACAAATGTCTGAGTTTACAATTCACAGATAATAGTCTCTTCACATCCATATTCGTTTATTCGGGAGACTTATCCGACTGGTGAGTTTGCCAGTGACACACCAAGGTGCTACAGTAATGAGACAACATCACAATACTGCTGACAGTGGTGCTGACTGGTGCACGGCCAATTACCTTCAACACAGCACCAAGACAAAAAGGCAAAACAAAGTATTATATTTTCGTTTTTTCCATAACTGTAAAGTTAACTTTGTTACAAAACAGTGTCATATTTTAAACGATCGCGGAAATGATCAGTGCATCCCGTTTGATGGCACAAATGACCGCAGCCGTTGAGATGTGGGGCTTTTTAACAACAGAAAACAGGACGACTGGAACTCATTAGCTGCCTTTGTTGTTTTGTTTGTGTCCTCTGCCTGTTATGGCGATGAGAAAACAGCTTCCTACAATTATCTATTGAGGGTATGCACGATGTCTGTCCGCAGTGAGTGGTTGAGTTATGAAAGTAGTTATTTGATTTTGCCACTCGATTTTGAATACTAAGGGTTATGTTGAGAATGGAAATTATGAGCAGTATGTGAATAACCTAAATAAATAAATACAATAAAGATAAAAAATAAGTAATTTTTAGATATAACAAGATGTGAACTGGGATGAAATGTGTTCATGGACTTTATACAGTCCACTCAAAAGTACAGAAACAGATGAGTGCTTCTGGGTCCAGGTGCTCTTCTAGGATGTGGCCGGGAATCAATGAGGTAAGAAATACTGACTTGCAAGTAAGATCAGGCGTGATGAACAGTTAAAACAAAGATTATCCGAGGCACTCTGTTATGAACAAACTTTAAAACCCTTTATTCAAGCATGTGTCGAAACGCGTAGGCCAGGGCTCACAAATTAAAATCCACCAAGATCGGATTTGAGGTCAAAGTTCCGGAGCATGCAGAGTCAATTTATGGTTATGGGAATAATACTTTTTAATTAGGCTATTAATACTTTTTTCTTAAGATAACAAAGCTGTGTTTTAAAAAGAGTGAATTAATTATAACCTGATATTTATTATTAGTCTAATAACACATTTAGGCTCTTAAAAAGCACCTAACGCCTGTATACACTATCATCAAATTACACCTGCTGCCAATGCAGACAGTGCAGTGGGGAGTGAATAGGAGAAGCACACAGTCCGGGTTTAGACCTGGTTTAGTCCAGGTTTGGTTCTGGTTTAGACCTGGTTCAGTCCGGGTTTGGGGCTGGTTTAGACCTGGTTAGGGTTAGAGCCTCTGCTTTGAGGGTTTGTTAAGAACAAACGGCGTATGCACATATTTAACTAGATAATTAGCAGCCGCTCAGTTTAAATCTTTAGTGGACCTTAACTAAGTCCTTTTTGGCTCGTTTTGAGCGAAACGAAAAGTGGTCTGTAAAGTTCCTTTGTGTTAATCTGGGCAATATTCAAACCTCGTCTGGAAAGACAGAGAGAGAGAGACAGAGACAGACAGAGACAGACAGAGACAGAGAGACAGACAGAGAGACAGAGAGAGACAGACAGAGAGAGACAGACAGAGACAGACAGAGACAGAGAGACAGACAGAGAGAGACAGAGACAGAGACAGAGACAGACAGCGACAGACAGAGACAGACAGAGACAGAGAGACAGACAGAGAGACAGAGAGAGCAGAGACAGAGACAGAGAGAGACAGACAGAGACAGACAGAGACAGAGAGACAGACAGAGAGACAGAGAGAGACAGACAGAGACAGACAGAGACAGACAGAGACAGACAGAGACAGAGAGACAGACAGAGAGAGACAGACAGCGACAGACAGAGACAGACAGAGACAGAGAGCGACAGAGACAGAGAGACAGAGACAGAGACCTCAAATGAGGATTTACCAACGCCAACTTTATCCAAATGTAAACTTTTCAATGCGATGTGAATGATGGTGTTGGTTGTTTGTGTGTTTCTGCTGTTTTTACTGTGAAGAGCATCAAGTTGCACAAATAAATCTTCATTTGACCAATTGAAATATAGAACTTACCCTCGCAGGACAGCGCACTATCTTCTCCTCTGTGTCCTTCAGAGCTACAGCATACTCATTAACATCATCTGAGACCACCACCATCTGAGGAGAAATAAAGTATATGTACTGTATATCTCACATCAATATTCAGTCTCCATGATGTGTTCCTATTAGGGCATGTCAATATGGGTGACATAGTATATTGCACAATATCACAAATATGGTGCTAGTTTCTTTCCTTATAGTCAGACCTGTGTATTTTATTTTAGTCTTTACAGTCACTTGTGAGGAAGGCAGCAGAAGAAGCAGCCGAAACTGTGAAGGTAATATAAAATACACACAGGTCTGACTATAAGAAAAGAAACTAGCATTGTTAATAGAAGACCTTATGAACCTATGAACCTCGGACTATCACAAATATGGCTTTATGAATATACAGTTGTGGCCAATTTTTCCCAAATGCTTTAGCATTTTCATAGAATATGAATAACACAAACACCTTTATTTCACTCATGGTCAGTGGTCGCGTGAAGCCATTTATTGTCAAACCTGTTTGTTTGCGCTTTTCAACTAGAAACTAGCCAGAGTCCAATTTTGTCAGAGAGTCCTGTATTTCAGCCACAAATGTAGTTTCATTGACATAATTCCTTACAAACTACAAACTACAGGGTGACTGGACACCTTTTGATTTGACAAATTCTATTTAGCGGCAGTTAAATATCATGTGACACTTAAATCTCCCTGGCTGAAGCTGTAATATATAAAATATTACACAGTGAGACGGTAAAGTCAGCGGAGGCCCTTCTGCCGCACACAGCAGGCAGACGGCTATAAAAGCTATTGAAGTTTGAGCGCTTGTGTATCGCATTTTTAAATTAAAAATGGGGCAACACAATATCTGAGAGGTCAAAAGGCTTTACTGACTTAAAGGCCAATCTTTGTCTCAACACTGCTGAGGATTATTTTCAGAAGAGGATAGAACAGTTGTAATATGAGCTGTGAGAAGAAAAGTGCTGCAAAAACACTGTACTGGCTGCAGGGTCTCTACTCAAATAAAACAGATAAATTGCTCCATGTGGTTACAAACGGCTTTCGGAAAAGAGAAACTCCATAAAAATGAAATTACAAAACAAAAAACAATGCAAAGAGAATCACGACCTGTAACACTAGTCTTGTTCTAAAAATAAGACAGATTTTTGGCTTAGCCCGATAAAACATTGTCAGCGCTCTGAGATTTTAGGGTTTATACTAGCTTTGGCCGACAGAGTCCTTTATGAAGGTCAGATCACACATTATGAAAGCAAATGCAGCACGAGCATTTCCACTATATTGGTTGCCATGGTTTCCGGGTGCATTCGGCAGTTACAAACCAGGAAGGTTGGACAACTCCAAGCTACAGCTGCTCAGTTGTGGGCAGGCAACAATATGAACGGCAGTAAAGGAAAGGAGTATACCTCACCATCAAAGCTATAATGTGAGGAAAGTTTTTATTCAGATGGCTATTCTATGAGCATTTTTTGTGAAGCCTGTAGATTAGGGCTGTCACTAACGATTATTTAGGTAATCGATTAATCTGCCGATTATTTTTACGATTAATCGATTAATCGGTTGGCGCAAAAAGGTGCATGGAAAGTGTAATTGTTAAAAGCTTTTTGCACATGAAGCTAAAGTGACACCGTTTGAGGACGTCTTGATGGAGTAAAGTTAAAGCTAATGTTTATAGGATGCTCTTTGTACAAGTTCCACATGTCATTCCTCATTTGAAAGCTAAGAACCTCTAAAATTCACTCTGGGATTGTAAAAGTGAGAGTGAGAGAGTCCTCTTTCTGCTCGGATTAGATTATGATCCAAGATTTGGAACAATCAGAGCAAAAATATTTGCAAAAAAAACTTCTAGAACCAATGGCTTCAGAGTCAACATAGTTTTTTCACTAAAAATACATTTTGATGTAATTCTTACGCTGTCTGAGTCTGTATATCCTAGAAACGATTAATCGATTACTAAAATAGTTGACAACTATTTCAATAATCGATTAGTTGACGATTAATCGATTAGTTGTTTCAGCCCTACTGTAGATCAGGGGTAGGCAACGGCCCGAGGGCAAAATCTGTCCCTCCAGCATACTGTATACCCTCCGGCCCCCAAGATGAATTTGAGAAATATCATGAGACTAAAGATCTAAACACGAGTTAAAGCACTCCAAAAATAGTACTGAAATATTGTCAATTAAATTTAAACATTTTCTTGGGGGAAGACCTCCAGACCCCACTTTAAAGTCTATATGGCGTATTTTGATCCACCACGGGCAGGTTCGGCCCTCGGTCGTTGGCCCGCCTCTAAGCAAACTTGCCTACCCGTCCCCTGCTGTAGATCAACACGGTACGCCAACAACCAATGTACCACAAAATAATAAAGTGAAATTATTCAATGTGGTAAAACCAGCTCTTTTTGTCCTTTCCAGGCAGTTGCACAAACTTAAAAGCAGTTCTAACATGGAGCTGATTTTTTTTTTTATGAGATTATTCACTATTGAAAGGATGAGCTTCATTTTTGTTGCCACCATAACTGTGACCACATGATTATGCAATAATGCCAAAGCCAAGGCCTTTTCATTCACAACATTTGTACAAACCTAAACCTACCTTGCCGAGTTGCTGGTGCACACTGAGGTTGTACATCATCACGATTCCATCAACAATCTCCAGCAGGGACTTGTCGGCTATTGGCTGCTCGGGCTCCTCCATTGGTCGCCCCAGCAACAGGCCATCGTTACCATGGCTTCCCTCGACTTAAAAGTTAAAAGGAAGAGGGAAAAAAAGCAAGTGCAGGTGCTGAGTTTTAGATTGTTTCCAGGTTGCAGGATGCTTTTTTCGGTAATATGCACTGTATTACACAGCACAAATCCAGTCCAAAATTTTGGTCTAGTCTTTGCACAAAAACAACAGCAAAATGATAAGGAAGTAGGGCTGAACGATTTTGAGGGGATTTTTTCCTGGGGGAGTCAGAGTCCTGCAGCTTTATTTTTTATTTAATTCAGATGTGATTTTTTTGCATTCATGTGCATTTTATGGTCATTTAGCTGCTATCTGTGCTTTTATAATTTATTTTTTAGGAGAGAGCAGTGCCAGTACTGGACAGTGTGGAATGTATTCCTTTTAAAACAATCTTGGCTGCCCCCTAGTGGCTGGACAGAGCATTTTAAAAATTTCTTTAGAATTTCATAACTCCTGACAGGAATGGGCTAGAAACTTACTTTTTTTTTTTTTCTTAAAAATCGCATACCTCTGCGTAGGGTTGGGCGATATAACGGTATTATACCATGTGACGGTATAAAAGTGTGTACCGGTAGAGATTTTTCAATACCGTTTATACTGGAGAAAGAGCAGATGTCTGGGCATCTCTCTAAGTCACTGTAGTTACACTTCCTCAACACACGGGGCACTGCAGGCACTGTAGCAGACTGCATGTGTGGTTGAATGAGCACGACGAAGAAGAAACAGCTTTACCTGAGTAATAACAATCATGGCGGAGCCGGAGAGTGAATGTCACAAGGAAACAGAGGTTATTTTAAGCCATGAATTGAATTTACAGGGGAAAAAGAGATGGGACTTGAAGGTATCAATGCCAAGGCCGGTATGTTACCTTGCATATGCAGCTCTACTATAAGCAGTATGCTGAACTACATTAGTCCCAAAACACTGAGTGGCCGGGAAGTGCAACATTCTTTATGGTCTTAACAATGACATGCAAGAGGCATTGCTTCAAACTATCCATTTTTCTGTAATTGTTGCAGGTTAATACTTACTATCCTCCTCGGTTCTCTGTTCCACAGCAAGAGTTCGAACTTTTACTTTTTCAGGTTGCGTGAAAGGTCGTCTTGGGGTCATGAGACTAACAGCGGCTGTGCTGAGAAACCTGTTGGCTCGTCCCAGTGTTGGAGAACTCAACCAGCTGGGCCGTGCCAGGGCTCCACCCATAGCCGCAGCACCGAATGGTCTCTGATAGCCAACAATACACAGTATGTAACTGATATGGACTGAATTGGTTCCATTATTTGTTTTAAATAAAGATTAAAAATAAAACCTGAGCAGCTCCGCTCTCCTCATCCTCGTCAAGATCATCCATAGAAGTCGCCTGAATCTCGGCAGGGTCGATGATAACATTAGCTTTGCTGGCCAAGTCATCTGATGAAACAGAAAAATAAATACAGTTATGGACCCTAAGTTACCGTTTCCAAACACAAGAAGAAGTTATACAATACAAGCAATCTTATACCTCATCTTATTACGCAATGTAGGTACTGGTATAAAAGATTTTGCATCATTTCTTTCATGATATAAAATAAAAGCATCAAAAGACCAAAAGACATATTGTGAGTGCATGAACTACTTAATGCCCTAAATACTTCAACATGTCAAGTTGTGTCAAAAAAACACAAAAAAAACTTTCATCATCTACATATGAAGCAACAACTTATTCAAAGCAACATCAGCGTGTAATGATCAATTAAAAAACATGTGGTCTGAAGCATCTCTGTCTCACACTAAAATGTAAGATAATAATAATAATTGTCTAGAATTATTAAACTTGCAGTAAAAAGTACCATCTCTGGTGATGTGCGCCGACTCAGCAAGAAGTCTGAGGGCCAAGCAAAATTAGCCTGCAGGCTACATTTAGACCCCGGGCCGCACCTCTGCTGCAATCAACTAATTGTGCCTTCTTTTCATTGAGGTTATGAATATTATTGTTTATTGTCACAAATATACTTCTAAAACTGCTTTTATACATAAAAGTAGTTTACATAATTTATTATATTTCAGCTTCATGAAACGCTGGAGATGTAACTTAGGCAGAAAACAACCCTCAGCCTTCTGAGACCAAGAACAGACATTTCAATTTCAAAGGCAAGTTATAATAATAACAATAGAATAGAGAACAACAGGCTGGTTATGGTTATTTAGCGACACGAAGCATAAACAATGAACTGAGTAGGTGTCTGGGATGTTAACGTAACATATTAATTAATATATAAGTCGCACCTGAGTATAAGTCGCAAGACCAGCCAAACCATGAGAAAAAGTGCTACTTATAATCCGGAAAATACGGTACTGTAGGTATCAAAATTTCAATATTTATGATGAAGGCGTATGAAAAATCGGAAAAGGGTTGTTTTCCGACCATACTGGCACATCTATTCATATTTTTTCACGTAGACTCCACTCAAAGTTGGAATTCAAATCTAACTTTTTTTTTTTTTTTAGAGTTACTTGCGTATTCGTTTATGTTTGCAACATGAAAACTGTCTTTTTCGGGGTCTGTTAAAAATTTCACTGCATCATGCCTGCCACTTCATTCAACTTTGCAAAAGTATGCCTTAAGTTGGTAAACTCTGCATAAACATGACCCTGTATTAACTTCTAAAAACCACATTCAAGTTTGAATATTCTAAATGTTACTAACTAATCCCCACCGTTTGGAGTAAATAATTTGTGTTCAACAGACTTAGAATTAAAGGAAAATTCGAGCAAAATCTGCAATGGAAAATGTGAACAAGAACATTTGTATGCAACTTAAGCATAGAAAAAGAGAAAATTAATTATAGTTAATGATTATCACAATTTATTCAATGCCCTGCAAACCTCTTTGTCCTGTTATAGCCAACTCGAATACCTCTTATTGCTCCAAGGCTAATTGCAACTAACAAATTAGGCTGCATTTGTCTCTTCCTCCTGCCCCCAACTTCTTCTCATGTGGGCATTACGCAGAAGTGCTGGCCAACATTCAATCACATTGATAAGTAAGCTAATCAATAAATGAGGTCACGCCTAGTTAACAACGGATGGCACACAATCATGTGAGTAGCAGCAGAATGATGAATGGCCTGGGGGTTTATGAGTCTACGTGAGAGGCGGTGTTAATCAGGCCTTGATTATATACAGGTAACGGCGGCGCAGGAGGAATGTTGATGAGACGAATGAGGACCAGTCACCACGGCTAGCAAGCACTGCACGATGCACAAACACGTTCAGCAAAAGCTTCGAGAAAACTACAGCAGGTGAATGTTAACTAATGAGAAGACTTTAGGTCAGAGTAACAAAGGTTCTAAGAAATATGTTAGGGACTGGACTGGATTATTTAGTTCAGTGGATTTCAAATGCTACGGCGTCGTGACTCGTGAACCACCATCAATCAACAATGCCAAGCCACGACCCAATTAAGAATTGAATTTTAATTTAGTGCATAATTAATGTAAAATACTCCATTTTCCTACAAATTATAGTTGAATAAGTATTGAATAACCCTATACACTTGAAAAATGACTGTATTAAATGAGATGAATGGCTAAAAAGTGTTCAAATTAAGGAAATATATGCTGATTTTGGACCATCATGAAATAAAATCGCCAATGGAGCAAGCATTATTTTACTTAGAATAAGACAAATTAACTTGTGCAATCAAAATAAGAAAAATAAAACCTGAATTTGGCAAAAGAGAAAATATGCTTGTTCCATTGGCAATCTCATTTTAAGAAATCAGCATGAATTATTTCAATTCAAGCACATTTACGTCATTTTCTTATCTGACAGTGTTATTTTGTCCAGCATAAAGCTAAATTATGATCGAAATAACAAGTTTTAAAACACACTCAGAAATGTCTTCATTAGGAGAACATGGGGTGGACGATGCGGTCCTCTACATGATTCACCGGTCCCTGTCTTTTTTAGAGGGGTCCGGAGGCTATGTGCGGCTGATGTTCTTTGATTTCACCAGCACCTTCAACACCATTCAGCCTCGAATACTAAGAGGAAAACTGGAGAGGATAGGAGTAGATCCTGTCTTCATAACCTGGATCTACAGCTATTTAACAGAGAGGTCACAGTATCTAGTGAGCAACACGGGGGCGCCACAGGGCACAGTGCTGTCCCCCTTTCTCTTCACACTGTACACTGCTGACTTCACCCACAGATCCGCGGCATGCCACATCCAGAGATACTCTGATGACACAGCGGTTGTAGCATGTGTGAATGGGGGGATGAGGAGGAGTACAGGGGGGTCATCTCCTCATTCACGGAGTGGAGCAGGAGCAATGGTCTGATCCTCAACACCTCTAAGACTAAGGAGATGATCATTGACTTTAGCAGGAGGCCCTCCCATCGGCCAGTCACCATTGATGGAGAGGATATGGAGGTGGTGGATACCTATAAGTATCTGGGAATCCACCTCGACAACAAGCTGGACTGGACGGTACAGGCAAATGCCCTCTACAAGAAGGGACAGAGCAGGCTGTATTTCCTGAGGAGGCCCGGGTCCTTTAATGCAAGCAGTGAGGGGGGGCGGCATGACCCTGAGGGACGGTAATCGGCTGGATAAACTGATCAGGAAAGGCATCTCTGTGATGGGGAGGACGGTGGACTCAGTGGGAGCTGTGCTGGAGAGAAGGACAAGGTCTCTTATGCAGGGCATCCTGAGTAACACCAAGCACCCTCTACATGACACTCTGGCAGCTCAGAGAAGTAACCGCAGCGACAGGCTCCGCTTCTTAATATTAATGAGTGAAAATAACATATCAGTAAATAATAGAAACATAATATCAATCCAAAATCGACACCAAGTCTTGGGCTCAGGAGCGCTGCCGAAACAGATACCAGTCTGATACCACTGGGCGGGAATGAAAACAACAGTGAAGCTAGTTTTAAAAAAAAAAAACATTTAGCCGTCTTAAGATGGACACACACACTACAGGATTTTTAGCCAGATTTGGTCTGAGGAGGCGTGGCTGAATAAAAACTTTCTCTCATGCCATGATCTGTGGTGGGACTCCTCATGTGTGTGTATGTGTGTCCTCATGTCTGTCTTTAAGTGTGGGTGGTCTGTGCACAGATCTTTAGTCTCAAAAGATTAAAACTCCTCTAGTGTGTGGGCACCTTTAGTTAGAGTTATTAGATTGCAGAGTTATTAGATTGCAGAGCCTCCATTCAAGCTTAAAAACAAACTATGAAAAACCAGATCTGGCTGACCACATGACTGAATATAGACTGCCTGACCAAAAAAAAAAGTTGCCATCTGGCTCTAACTAAGCTAATGGGTATGAGCCCCCTATCAGACAACAGCTGCATGGGTGATTGTCTTTCAGCTGGCAACGCAGTAGTTAAACCCAACTAAACCAGTGAGTGGCTTTTCATTTTTGAAACAGCAACCCTGATGGCACGGGCAGATTCCAAGACAACAATGCAGACCTTAACCTAGGGTTGGGCGATACGATGATAAAAATCGAATCGTGATCTGGTCTCCATGACGATCTGCTTTTTTGGGAAAATCATCATATCGTGATTCAGTGGTTTTTATGTTTAACGCAGCTCTGGGCT
>OMNZ01027061.1:0-49796 GCA_900303255.1 Lesueurigobius sanzi | reverse complement strand
TTTATTCTATTTTATTTTATTGTTACTATTATTACTATTACCTGTTGTTTTGCTTCTTTGATGACACTTTTCCTGACTTTGTGCACCCCCCTGTGTGATACTGTCCTAAGAGCTGTTGTGACAAGTAAATTTCTCCATTGTGAGATCAATAAAAAACTATCTTATCTTATCTTATCTTATCTTATCTTCAAGAGAAGAGTGAAGGGACAGAGGAAAGAGCTGCTTGTACAAAGACCAATGACTGACATATTTCAGTCTGGACAAACTAAACTGACACAAAATGAGTGAGGTGTGATGAGTATTATTGAATAGAATAGCCCTTTGATCACATAGAGATGTAGGTAATGCAGTAAAGAGAGTATGGATTTGTTATTGACAGTATCTCTCCCTGGGGCTACTGCATTTGGGATGTGAAGAAGATAGAGAGAAGGGCATGGCTCAGGCTTCTGCTGCTGCGGCTGAGATAGGGCAGAATATTAATAATTAAGAGGTTAATGGTTTGAGAAACAAGGTTATAGGCGTGCAGTGAATGGCTAAGGATGGACTTATGAGGCTTAGTTTGACAGCAAGACAGTAAGATCGAATTTAAGTAATAAGAAACGATGGTATGTGAACAACCGGGTTGATCAGAATAACAAAAGAAAATATACAATACAAACAAAACAAAAAGAAATGCCACCACTGGTGTTGGTACTACTGTATGTATTTCATATTTCAAATGTAAAGGTGTAAACTATTGCAAAAAGATGTGAGAGAGTGTTGCCTGTGCTGTTTTTTATTTTTTATTCAATAATCTATAATATAAAACACAGTTGAAAGTGGGCGGGGCCGGGCGCTTCGTAGCGTTACTTACATTCTCCTTCCATTGTTACGTGGGATGGGGTATATTTCGTGGCATGTCATCGTCGTTTGGAAGAAATGTCCATGTTTGGAAGTCCAAAATTCGGGTAGTATTCCGGCAGGCTGTACATTGGGTTACGTAATGCTGCCCTCTATCGCCAATAACAAAACTCTTGCCAGTGAAACATACCACAACCAACCAATAGGAATGTAATGATATTGACAAATTGTGCCTCAATATCGTCGTGCGCTGTGTCATCACAAGAACCGCCGTGGAGTGCATGCTACACAAAGTAAACAAATCGGCATGGAGGATAGCGGAGGATAGCGGAGGATAGCGGAGGATAGCAGCAAACAGGACTCACGTGGAAACTGATGAAAACACCCCCGAAGCAGATTGTGCAGCTCCAGCAGCTTTTACTTCAGATGTATCGAAGCAATTGGTTTAGCCGTGTCAAAAAACACAAAAGAAAATGGACCAAGCACTGCCACACTACAGCCCCAGGACTACAGTGCGATACAACCAGAGAAACACGAGCAACATGACATCTGTCATCACCCAAACTTTATAGGAGGCATTATAAGTCTCCTCCCTCCGCTTCAGGGAGGAGACTGCGGAATCTACGGGTCAGTTCCAGTCGACTGAGGAACAGTTTCGTACACAGGGCCATCGGGAAGCTGAACTCCCTCCCCTCCCTCCCTCCCCTCTTTCCCCTCCCCCCGCTCCACAATCAAGGATGAGAGAAACATAATTTCGAACCATTCACATGGTTTGACAAATAAAGAATCTTGAATCTTGAATCTTTGGACAACTATGCCACTATGTTAAGGACTCAAGAAATCACCAGGTACATCGCGGAATACATAGGTGTGATTTACGTCCACTTTCTGCAGTAGATGCAAAGGATTTAAAAGCTATTATTGGCTAATGCTTGAACTTGCACTTTTAAAGCACTATGATACGTTTCACGATCCCTAAATACAACAATAATTTGTTAATAAGCCTGTTGACTGACAAAAGCACATTAAGTGTAGCTATGGCCGGGCCACAGCTAGTAAAAAAAAAAAAAAAAAATAGGATTATATATTTAGCAATGGCAAAACAAGCACAAATGGCTCATGATTACTGCCATTAGGGCATTCTCTCACGGTGTTGGCCGACAGTTTTTGATGGCCACTTGCGCAATTTCACCAAAAATATTCTTGAACAACAAGCTTTCCGACTGCTGCCAACACATCTACACACTTTTTAGGCAATGATATGAATGTCCTGCAATGATGAGCCTAATAGACCTAAAGTGGTTTATGATTGCACACGATATAGATGCCCAATCATACTAAACTCTGAAAGTTTTCTCATCTAGTTGTATGGGCATTACAATGGCCTTGATATTTTGCCTGTATCTGCCAACAATCTTCTCACCTGTGGATAAGTGAATGGTTCATTTGCATATTGAAGAGCTAATCCCCCGGAGTGACTTACAGTACGATAACGTCTCTGCATGCTAATGATGTTAGCCGCTGTTTCCCTTGCATTTTAATGGAGCGCTATGGGTCTACAGATAAGGTACATTCTCAGCAAAAAGCTCCACGCTGTTCTCAGAGACGCACAGGCAGCAGCAGAACATTGGCAGGAACTTTTCCATCTCGTCACTCTTGTTAAAAAAGAAACGTTAACACTGCCTCAAGACAGAGGTGAAGTCTGAAGTAGATGTTGGTGTGAAATCTGGAGAATGAGCGCTGTAGCAATTGCAACTTGAAGTTGTTAACTATTTGTTGCTTGCTTTTACCCTAACAAGATTCCCAGAGCATGTCGAACCTTCATGGGGACTTTGCATGTTCTGTGTTTTTCTATGGGCATTGCATGGACTAATCATGTAATCCTTGAATTCTGGCTCAATCCTGATGGGGGGTCCCTGGGAGCTGCACTGCTATCATAACTGCTCCTTTAAGTTTGATGCAATAAAAGGATAGAGCTTTGGAACTGACATCACAGTGCAATGCATTATGGGAATGAATTTTGCCACCATTTTTTCAGGACCACAAAATAAGGAAAACACAGCCCATTTTTAATATTCCCTCGTAGATCATGCGTTCTAACATGGCAGTCAACTACACAACAGGCCTGAACTATCCTGAAGTTATTTGTCCCTCTAGCTTCCCTTCGTTCCACAGTTAGCAGTTTGTTGTTTGGACCGGTAAGATGGCGCCTCAACCACATACACAGCAACACAATCTGCTGGCCACGCCCCATTACGTGACATCACATTCCAAAGCTCTATAAATGACCCTGTAGCAGGTGGGACAACCTTTTGACACGAGTCTCTTGTTATTTCATGGCCAATTCTCTATATAAAGTGACCTTTTCGAATGGAAATAATGTACATTTTAGCTATATTTTATTGAGCATTGATTGATTTACTAACCGAAGACAGAATGGAAGCCAGCGGGAGTGGTGGAAGATAGCGGGGGATAGTAACAGTGCTAGCTCCAAACAACAGCTCCTCAAACTAGGCCTGGAAACACAGAAATGCCGCTTGGAGCAGCTGTCATCCAGGCGCTGTGTCTTTGGATTTGCTGAACCCAGAGACCGTGTTACTGCTGCCGTAGTTTGGCTTTACTTACTAAATACTGATCGCTGACTCGTATATGTCCGCCATGTTGGCTCGACTGACAACAGGAAACAGCAGCAAGATACACATTTTCAGGCGATTGAAGCGTGAACTTTCAAAACGACCAAGCGAATAACACCAGGCGTTTCATGCGATTTTCTGCGTTCTATATGAACGTACCATGAGGTCACCGACCCCTGATGGAGCCTATTATTCTTTGACATTAATTGTCTGATATGTGATGAAATCGTGTGTTGATACACTGCCCGCTGGTGGACAGAACATATAGAACTTAAGTTTGATACTAATATTGGTAAAATATTATTAATAAATATTCAAAACAAACAAACTTCGAATCAAAGCCCTATAACTGCGATCATCAAGGATTTGAAAAAATAAAAAATATTTACAAAAAGACTAATTGCCAGTGCGCAAACAACCAAAACCTGGGTAATATAACTGCAGTACCTGTACCAATGCCAGATGCACATTTTAGCCAATTTTGCATAAAGGTTTTGTTTCAGTTTACTGATTCAGACAGTTAGCCCATTTAGTTACTGTCCTGAGGTAGAATTCTGAGCTTATACTATTCAGAGATGTTGTCCACATCCACTGCATGTGTCACATTGAATCCTCAGCAGACGGCACTGGGGAAAGTGTGACTCCGTGGGACAGCAGTGAAGAGGAGCGCACGTCCGGTTGTTTGTGAATGCATGTCACAGTCTCAGAGAAACCCGAGGTGCTGAGTTCAGTCCAGGTGGAGGGACGAGCTGCAGCCACTCTCTTCCTCCTCAGCCCATCAGAGAAATGGGCTCCTAAATGATGCTCTGCTTAAGGCAGCGCAAACAAGCCATACATTTTACCTCAGCTGTGTTTTTGTAACAGATGCACTAGTGGTTAAGTGTCGCTCTGAAGTACTACTCCACAAGCACTCAGTTTCACTTCCTGAAGTTTACTGACAAAATGAGTGGAATGGTTAACATCAGGCTCCATATGCAGCAGAAGCACTGAGAAAAAACAGGATAGGGCCCAAACTTTCCCAAAGTGCAAGATTTTCAGCCAAATATCTCCTAATATACTTGGCCCCATGACCTAAGTGCTTTTTAATGAGTGAGTCTGATGAACTCCAACCATCTGTCATATGCTATATTAAAAAGTTGACTGCGAAAACTTTAAATTAAATTGAAACCACTCAGAGCAGACTATTGCCACATCTCGCAACAGTAGATATAGAGTGACCTTGTCTGGACCTGGACTAGGACCTTGTAATTGAGTGGTAAATCCTTGGATACTAGACTCTTGGAGAGCACAGATGTCTGTCAGAGTCCAAAAAGTTTAGTATTCACTACAACACCACGTCCAATGGGTATTTTGTGACCACAAAAACAGTTTCTTACAATATGTCACAACTGAAAGAGCATGAAACCAATACTAACCATATCTAAAGCTGCTTGTATTCAGCTCTAAATAATGTATAACTGAACTAAACTTGGCAAAACCAGGTCGACACTTGTAGAATAATTAAAATGTTGTGGCCAACATGGTGTATCGCAGAAACAAAACTTTCTCCTCTAAACTGGTTAAAGTCATGTGCTCCCAGCAGCATCCTGACTCCTCATATTGAGCCTGCTTTTGTCAGAGCGAAATGAGGATAGAACAGTTCTCTTCAGCACACGCTCAACAAGAGCCGTTCACATTCACATCCCCAAATGCCAAGACGTGATTATTTTTATTGCAAATGTCAGGAGGAAGAAGAAGTAGGCTGCAGATTCTTACAGTTCCAGGCATAAAAAACTTTCCCACCTCAACATAATACATAATTTAGCGTGCAATGGTTGCGTAAGTCTTTTTACAGTAAATGTTCAAGGTGGCTTTTTCAACCAACAGTTTTGTCTTCTATTGACTTTTACTTTTGAAGGTCACTGGAGCTATTATCTACCTCCGTGTGTTCAGTAGCTGGCCGTTATACAGCGAATGTGTGCTCGATTATCTTGGCTACGATTAGGTTTTTGAAGTATCCAAGTTTTGTTTGTGTCCATAAATGCAGTATTCTCATCTCCGTGTCGTGGAGGAGACAAGCGCCGGCCTGGATCTGACATTGTCCCAATTTCTCTCCACCAAAACCTTGCCACAGACATGTCCTTCCCTTCCTTCCCATGAATTTGCTTCCGTTGATTTAGACTAACTCCATCAAAAAGGATGGTTATGTAATCACACTTCATGATGGTTTGGGAATGTGCAAAATTAACTGGACTTCATTCAGGCCAAATAGGGAATGTGCAATTAAAATTAGCACTTTACTAAGTCTAGGGCCAAGGGCAAAGTGAAATAGTTACTGCACTTTAAGGCCTTTTGGGGAAATGCAATTCTCCTTCCATGTGTTGTAATCAATGTAACTGTGCAATAACTTCTTTCGTGTGCAGCTCATGTTTTGTTTAATGGTGATCAATTGTGAGGATGAGAGAAATCTAAGCTCTTGGAGTGATGTGTTGTATTGATGCCCTTGATGTCCAAAAAATAATTTCTTATCTTATCTTTGTATTCTCTCATGGGCCTAGATCTGTGTTCTCCGCAGTGGAGTGTCTTGAATTGTCTCCGTTGCTACTGATCATGTGAGAATTAGTCAGACAAATATTGCATGAGGTTTTTTTTTACTAGGCACTAGTCCTGTCTGCACTGCTATTGGACTTTTCCGTATTTTCACTTCACAACAGGATGGGGACAACCAGGCCAGTTGCCTCCAGCCCTATAAGCCCACGGGAGCCCATGAAAGAGCCCATTTTCACTTAAAAATAATACAAAATGAGGGAGGTGGGCCCATGTGAACCCTTCTTGCCCAGGACCCAGCAAGTCCATCAACAGCTCTGTTAATTTCACTCATATTTTACTCACTATAATGTCTTGGAGCTGTGACAGTGCTCTTCATGTTAAGTTTATCCACAGAGCTGTTGGCAAAACTGCTTTTTAGTTCCTTACCATATTTTATTATTTGTTCAGCAAGCTCTCCACTCTGGTGCCTAAATATCCAGAATAATTCCTTCCTCACGTTCAGTGATGTAATTATCCTGCTTCTTTTAATCAGTCTTAACCAGGAAGAGGCTCATACATACTGTACATTCTATAAACACAAATACAGTGCCATTACCAATTTCCAATCAATCAAATGTATGTGACTGAAATGAATGCAGATCTTTTTTTTGAATAATACAGAAACCCTTGAAAGCCCTGCACTCTTAACTTTGTGCACAATATTCCAAAACCAAGATTATTATTACAGTCCTGCAAACACAAAAGCTTTCTCCCTGTGAAACAAACAAGTGTATCGCTCCACTCGGCTCAACATTTATTTTGCACACTCCCCACTGTGAGCAGTTTATGCCCCGTCTCAGTGAAAGTCTGTCAGTAGAGCGTGGGTGACGGGACGGGAGGGAGAGGGGTGTGACTGATGATCCGTCCAGAGCTGCGCCGCGTCTCGTTTGTGTAAAAATGACCCGCTCCTCACATCCATTCAGCTCCAAACTGAAAGAACCATGAGCACCCTCCGCATCTGAGGCCGCTCGGCTGCCTCCCCGGAGCAGCTCCCTCTGACTGATGGTGGGACGTGGGAGTCCAATCGGATCCCACTAAAAACATGGGGGAATCCATAAAGGAAGCGTGAGTATTTCCCCAATGCTTTCAAGCTCGTAACTGTTGAGATTTTCAATTCAATGCTTTCTTCGTGCTTCATTTTAATACGTTTTTGTTATTTAATTTATTGTATTATAATTTCTTGCAGCTCATCTGGCCCCGTGCATCAAAAACGTTCAAATTTTCTTACACTCAAAAAGTAAAATATTTAGTTGAATGTTTTTGGGGTTTGAATCCCGACTGTTGTGTTCCTGGGCAAGACACTTCACCCACCTTTGTCGAGCACTTCGAGTACCATTATGTAGAAATGCACTATATTATAAAAAGAAATTGAATATAAAAATGTAGCAAAGTAATGGAAAGACTCTTATCTGTTTTTATTTCATTTGAATTGTGCAATAGGTTTATTCATTTTTGGAACATACTCCTGTGTTGATAATATATCTTTCCATCCCATTATTTCTAATATGATTCCATCGTTACAACAGTGCAACAATGTAATACTGACATTGTCTTATGGCTACACCGCTCTTCCAGATCCCGTCTAAGCAGGGCCTGGTCCCTATAGTGTGTGAGGGAGCGTTGGTGGTGGTCGGAGGGGCCGATGGCGGTTGCCAGTTTACTCCTGGGCAGCTGTGGCTACAATAGCAGCTTACAACCATCAAGTATGGAGTGAATGAATGATGCCATGTAAAGCGTGTCCTGGAAAGCACTATATAAAACCAATGCATTATTATTATTACTGTACCATTAAGTTTTGCTATTAGTGTTTTATTATCAATGTGTAATAAGACTGATTAAAATAGAATATGGTCATCTAAAATACACCAGATTGCACCAAATGACATCTGTATAATTCAAAATGACCCCCCACATAAATAGATGTTCACCTCATTATTTCTAAGTCCTGGCTACAGGCTTGTAATACAAGTGTAAGCTATTATTATTATTTATCAGGCTAACATCCTTTGTCCAACTTTAAATTGTTGCTCAAATTATGTGAATCATTGCAGTGATCATTATTATAATTTATTTATTTTAAAAGTGTTATTAGTGTTAATAGTATTTTCTTGTTTACAATATATTGTAGCCTGCGAGCCGCCATCGTAGGTGAATTTCAGCCCATGACCCAAAATGAGTATATCGCCCCTGAACTTGTGCCTGCAGACGGTGCTCCAGGCCAATCCTGACCAGATCAATCTCTTTTTTCTTAAGCTGGACGTCCACTTTAAATGTACTTTACAAATAAAAGTCTTGTGACTGATTGGGAAATGTGTCTAATAATTTACATTTAGCTAAATCCTTTTTAGTACTTTTTTTTTTAGCTATTATAACATTTCTGAAGTGTCATGAGTGTTACCGCTCGGCCCTGTGTGGGCTGTTCCTCTGTGTTTCTTGTGGATTATGTTTAAGGCAGATAATGCTTTTTTGTTGGATCTTTCAGGGCAGACTGAGTAATTATGTTGCCAAGCACCATTAACCCTCCTGACACAGCTTCCCCCTCTCCTTCACCCCACAACAGCGCTAAAGTTAGCTCAAGTCTAAATCCACAAGGCTCTGCCTTGACAGGTGAGTTTTAGAAATGAGCCCATAATATACCAAACATACTGTTGATATATTTTATTTTTATTCCTTTGGGTGAAATAAACTGGTTAAGTCTCCCACTGATCCATCCAAATGTTAGCCTACAAAGCTATGTATAATAATAAAATAATGTACTTAAAAGCTTTATGTTATCCAGGAATGTCCTATTGATTGAATACAATTTGATGTAGCTTGATTTAGATTGGACTGGATTTGCAGCCCTTTTTGGTGGTATTGTTAGTATAAAAAATATATATATTAAACCTTATTATTACTTTAAATACAACTTAGCCAATTATGCAAGGAGGCTGACAAAATGTAAATGTATTCTCTCCCATGTTTAAAACACAGGTTATCACCTAGATTATACTCTGAAATTGGATTTCACATTTCTGTCTTGTCATGTTGCCTGTAGTCATACAAGGTCATTCCTGCAGCTTAACTGCAATTATCACGAGATAGCAATAAGAAATGGAGATGGCGGGGAATCTTTAAAATATGCAAATCATGAAATTATTCAAATGACTTTATGGGAGTCATTAACATCTCATTTGTGTAATCTTGACATCTTGACCCTTTACACGGGGTTAACTGCTTATTTTAGCTCACACCACTGACAATGAAGGTTATGAGTGGATAGACAGACATGCACAGAGAATGGTCTCATTTAATACAGGTTATATTTGAGAAATGGACACACAATAGATTTAAATTGAGAAATTAAAAATTAAAAAAAACATTGCAACCTGGGCCAATTCAAAAATAGGCACAAGTCCAAGGACAAATACATATCATACACAAGCAGACTACAGCACTAAAGGAAAGTTTTACTGGTGTTAAACTGATATTTATACAACAGCATTGCGACACATCTGGCCACATCTTTGTGAGCTCTCAGTCGTCCATGTTCAATAATAATGGGGATTTCATACTACAAACTATTGTCAGATAGGATCAGTGCCTTGGCCGAATACACAGTATGTCTTCCAAGTACTATATATTTGGTGTACAGAATGTACAATGATGCGCCTTCAGTGTCAAGTGGTCACTCCCACGCTCAGACAATGGAACACCCTTTTACCACAGGGAAAAATACAAGACAATGTTCTACAACCACAGTGTTCACAATGTTCAGTGACTCACAACTTTTTTAGCTCGTGTTGGACTGAGGCTGTTGCAGATTATTTAGAAAGTTGTCACCTATTTTTTTTTTTTTTTTTTTTTAACTAGAAAACTTACTCCCTTTATAGCAAAATAATTACCTCAATTCAATTTATTTTTGTATAGCCCAAATCATAACAGAAGTCACCTCGCAGGGCTTCACAAGAAAATAAAGGTGGTTTAACATACAATGAGTGAATATTAATTGTCCTGGGGCATCCTCTCTCCTTAGACCCTTGACAAGGAAAAACTCCAACAACCCAGTGGGAGAAATGAATAAACCAACGACGGACAGGCTGGATGGGGGGGGGGTGCAAAAGTTTGCATGGTGTTGATTTCCAGTAAAAATACAGATCGCGAAAGCGGGGCCCTATTACCACTCCAATTCCCTAGGCCTCGGGCAGGAGGAGTCAGAAAGTTACCACAGAGACAGCCAAGCATTCACAGCAACGCCTCCGATGATCCTTCAATGTTGGCTCTAGTCATGATGTGTTGTAGTATAGTAATTTGAAGGGGAATCGCACAGACGTCATGACCGTCACCAGCAGTTGTCACGGTTGGATATTGTTGTAGGCACTTATCCCTCTTCATGTGGAAGCATAGCCAGACATGAATGGTCAGACTAGAGCAATGTCTGGAGTTCAAACGGCACTGATGGTAATTAAACATCTTCTACATAGGACATCCAGACTCCTGGACTCAGACTCCTTCTATCCTCTTAGTCACCTTTGCTTTTTCTCTAATGTCCCGAGGGGTCCCTGTACATCTGATTGAGAAACGCTCCTTTGGATTTCATTGGATACATGAACTACAGTATCTGCACAGTTTGTTTATTCTTTTCCAAAGAAAGTATAATTGACATGTCATTTGTTTGGTTTCACTTTGTCAGTAACTTTTTTTTTTTTATTGAATGCTTTTGGTATTCATCATGTAGCCATCAGCAGCAGCTCTGTTTACCTGAGTACAAATAAAATTGTATGATGCAAGTCCCAGCTCTTTAGGGGCACAAGAACAGAATCCATTATAGCTGCGATACCGTTTTAATAGAAAATCATAATACAAGAGCAGAGGCCTTAGGAGTTAGCCGGGGTTAATTTCATTTTCTGCTTGTGCTCTGGTCGCCAAGCTGCTATCTCCACTCACACTATTTAAAAGGGGAGTAATTGAATCATTTGTGTTGCCAAAGAAAACCAAGGCCACAACTTTTTAAAAACTACATAAAGGAAGTTTCTTATGAGCCGCACCGACACGCAGAGTCCCAATGAGCATCAATAAACAGGTAGACAGAAGTTAATTGAGCTCAAGTAAACTATTGTTGGATCCTCACACAGTGGAAAACAAAAATATAACAGGCCATAGACAAAGACAGTGCGGTTTGTTGCACCGTCACCTGTTCATTTGAAGCCAGGGATGAAACACCATGGATCGGCAGAAAAAGTCAAGCCCAAGATGGGTCCCTTCTCACTCTCACCGTATACAAGTAAGTTTAAAAATAGTCTTTACGAAAAAAATAGACCCTTTCTGGGGCGTTTTGTAAACTAATCAATGCCGTTAGAGGGCGGTTTTGCCAGATTTGATTTGAAACAAGATTGTCTCGGCCTTGATTCTGATTCACAAAGCATTATTTTAATCCGATGTTTGCTGCTAGTTTGTGCAACCAACCTCACGTTTTATTTCTGGGTGTTCTTATGTAGTATCTTTATAACAACGGAAGCAAAATACAAAGGCAAGACTAAGCTATGCATGTCTTTTCTTCGATTTTTTTGTTTTACCTCAAATAGTTGATCGATAGGACATTGAATAATTCCATGGCTTGCACTTGTTATGCACTTCATACACTGTATATACTGCTAATTTGCAACTTGGACCACCACCGCTACCACTCATTTGTACTGTATGTCCACCTTGACCATGATGAAAAATCCCAGCATCAGTCAACAGGCTGCTCTGCATTTCCAACTCTGCATCAGGAAGCTGTTGGATCCGTGATTAAGTCCTGGCAGGAGCAACTGAATGTGGCTGCCAGTTCATAGGCCTCCGATTAAAAGAAAAAAAGGGAAAAATGTCTGGTTTAGAGGCCAACTCAATCCACAGGCAGCCAATAAACTTGAGGTTTGAGAAAGCAGGTCATGGCGAGAAGCATCAGATAAGCAGAATGGGATTGGCCACCAACCCCTCTGGCCAATCCCATTCAGTTACTGTTACTGTAACTGTAGTTAATTTGACTGCAGATTAATTCAATTGTTAAGATTCAGGATTCAACTTGTCCAGCTGGTTGGGATTTAGAGGGACTTAGACGTTTGAGGTCTATGACATTTTTCACACCAAACCCCTAAACTGATCCCAAGATGAAGGACAACAGCGAAGCCCCCTGAATTAGAAAACCTGCCAGTGTTATAATAAACTATTTCAACAAGTTAGTTTCCGCACCAGCAATATTTAACAAAATTATGGACAAGTAACAAACCATGATATTTTTGAGCATTTGGTAAAAAAAAAGTTGCTGTTTTTTTAACCTCCTCTCACATGATTTGTGTGTTCCCAGCAAGCGCCCACTTCACCCAGCTCCATCTGAACAATCAGCAGCAATGCAACTTTGAAATAAAAAAAATATGTTCTAAGGATTCTGAGTGTGCAATGGGCAAGGAATATGTGTTTTTTTTTTTAATGACAACAAGTGCTTTTTGATGACTAAGTTTTGAGTGGGAGACAGAATAAGTAGGCTGTTCATGAGGAGGAGTGGTGTCATTTCAGCAGTGCAAGCTAATGTTAGCGTATGGAAATGGAACTTCAAGTTTTCTTTGACATGAAACTGATTATATAACACACTGTGGTTCTTAAACCTTGCTCAGGATCTACAGTATGTCATTTAGAAATAGTTATTGGAAGATAAGTTCCCTTTAAACAGATCTAATCAAGTCTAAATTATGGCTGCCTGAACCAAAACTTCATGATAATCATAAATCAACTAATCCTGGATACAAGTACCCCAGACCGACGGCAATCCAGACTTTAGAAATGACTTACATGTCCACATTCCCCAGTGTGCACCTCAGTTCATTCAAGAACCATGTCTGAGAGGAAGGGCAGTGTTTTAAAGTGTGTTCAATCATTTTTATTTATTTTCGTATTTTAAAAACAGGTAAGAGCCATTAACAAAAAATAAACGTAAGCTTGTACTTTTCTCTTTGTGTTGCAGTGATGTTAATGACCACATGAATTTTAGTGAATCAGAAATATCACTTGTTATTGATCACATTGATTCAACTTTACTTTTCCTGGTGTCCCTTTTAAAGTACAGTGATAAAAATCTGAAACTATTTAACATCAAATTCAAAATGGACATATCTGTTTTTGCAAATGAACTCTTCCAACAGTTTCATTGTAAACACAAAAAGGTAGAGTTCAGGTACTCATCATTCACAAAATTCTGGAAAGTTTAAAAAAGCACACCAACACGTGTGGCCTTGCACCTTCTTCAGGATGAATAGACGAACAGTGTTATCCTCTCACTGACCTGGCTGCCCGCCTGCAGTCACAGACTACAGATTAGTACTCTGTATTCACATTCTGAAGAAGGCAAAAGGTGACATGTGTTGGTGTGCTTTTTAATCTTTCCAGTCCTGGAATACAGCTTCACTGAAATTTGCAAATGGTGAACGCCTGGGTTTTATCTATCAGTGAGCCTTCTAGCTGTGAAGCATGAGAGCCCAAAAATGGATGCAAAATACAAGAATAATCCAATTTAACAAGGTCTTTCTTTGCTTGAAGGTCAATGAAATCATGTCATTTCAATGATCCCATTTCAGTCACTTTTCAACTTTTTGGGCGACAGTGGCACAAATGGTAGAGCAGGTCATCTTGCAAACAGTTGAAATCCCACAGGTGCAGACTGTCATAGTGTCCTTGGGCAAGACACTTGCCTCCTTGCCTTCAGTGTCTGTGTACATTAGTGTATGGATGAGTGTGAATGGGTGAGTGGATCATTGATGTAAAGCGCTTTGAGTGCCTAAAGCAGAAAAACACTACTGTATATAAATGTGACCATTTAAGTAAATCCGTCAATCTGCACCAAAACAAATGCAAAAGACTGATTAAAAATACACATTTAGATTAAATACATTATGATTAAGGTTGAAATTAAAACGGCATAGATTTAAAAAAAAAAATAGTAGTCCATCCTTGCTACAGTCAATGACAAAATATCTCATGACCACATTGTTAGTGTGTTCCTGGGCAAGATTAGTGTGACCAGATTTACCAAATTATAAACTGGGACACAAATTTGAAATCTTTAAAGTATTTTTCCCATTTTAAAGGTCCTGTATTTGATACTTTTCCTAGTCGTGGAATGACATAGTTGTATCCTCCTTCAGTAAGTTGTAAAAGTAGATATTTGTGAAAGATTTTTTTCCCTCAAGAACTAGCAGCCAACTTGTTTGTTTTTGTTAGTTATTACTTATTACTACAAAATGTACAATGAAAGTAAAATCAGGGACCTTTAATGTCTAATGTTAATGACATGCAACAATCAATGGAGATTTTTAATTGGTTTATGCTTTGTAATTGGCATGTACAGGGTCTAAAGACATTGATTTTCAAGCAAAATGTGTTGCTTTGGGATCAAAATTGTCCAAAAACTGGGACAGATCTGGTGTGAAACTGGGACAAAACCATGATTTTGGAGAAAGTCATGGGGACATGGGAGAAAGGCCTTAAAACTGGGACTGTCCCAGGTAAACTGGGACATCTGGTCACCCTAGGCAAGATCCTTTATCCATTCAGTTGAAGTAAGTAATTTGGCAGAGGAAAAACATCTGATAGAAGAAGAAGAAAACAGTTGCCAAATAAGAAAAGCAACAAAAAAACTATCACTGTTGATTGATTCACTAATTGTGCTGCAGGCTACTATTGTGTCTGCTTGTAATCTGGCTAAACTCATTTTTCCAATTGGTCCAAAAGCAAATCTATTTTAGCGTTCTCACTGTGGGCTCCATACTGGCAGGTACAAGGGGATGAGGACCATACAAACACCACCATCCAAACTGCTCTGGTGCCTGATGTGAATACATTACCCATGTGCCAAACCAACTGTGGTAGAATGAAATGAGAAAATGGTCATGCTATTTTTTTACGTTGGCTCCTGGGAACATGCAGAATCCCTAATTGGTTATCCTATCGTCTGCGCCTGCAACAAGGCTGATGTGAGAAATCCACTTACCACAACAACCCACTGTTGCCGATGACAAGCAATTAAGATATCAGGATAAAGTCACGTGTGCGCCTCACTCTGACACGATAGTCAGGCCTTTCTTTGAATGGGAAAGGCTACACGAGGCAATCATACCAGGCCTGAATAACAGCTTCATAAAGGCCAAAGAAATAATGATTAGCACCGAGGTAACAGCAAAACTCACAGGACAAAGCATGCTTGAATTTATGTGTTTGTTTTTGTTTTCTTTCTATTTGTTGCAATTTATTTTTGGTGATTTTATTGAACACATAAGAGTCATGCATGTAAACACACCCCTGTTGGATTGTAGCCATGTGTTAAAATTCCATTGATCTGTTTCATTGCAGTGTGGCCAAGATTTTCAATACCATAAAGGCACCAGAAGTGCCCGTGTTCATGGAGCAGTACAACACTGCCCCCCTGTGGAAACTCGAAGAAATGTTAAGAGACATACGTCCAGTATGGATTATTAGAGCTAAAGAAAAGTTATAGTTGAAGAAATGTAGACGCAATAGAAGTTATATTACTGTATTTAAATGTGTATGTTTAAGCCTGCTTACTTTCATACTTTTTCCACATCCATCTGCTCTTTTTTTTTTTTTTTTTTACCAGCGTGAGAGAGACTCCAGTATAGTATATATAGTATATCAGGTTTCAATCCTGTACATGTGTCAGTTGAATAGTCATACAACATGGATTATCAACTGATCCATACTCTCGCAGACAGGGACACTGAGTTCATGACAGTCATGTAGCTACACACGGTATTTATTCTCAAATCTCATCTTATTATTCACAGCCTGTTGACAGGAGACATTGCTGTGCAAATGCATTTTCATTTTTAAATTGTGCAAATAGAAAATTGCCCATGACCCTGAAAGATCCCCCATTGTGTAAAGATTAAACACATTTTCATTCCACTCACAAACTCACAACAGAAGCTGAAGAGATTAAACTCCACGCAAAAAAAAAAAAAACTGCGGTGCACATAGAGAGGTAATTAATCATTTGCTGGGTCCTATTATTCCAGTGCTCCCTCTGCTCGGGCTCATACGAGACCCCTGCTCAAAAACATCTTGACATTTTTGTAATTACACCTATTCTCCCTGTGCATCCGCTCAGCAGCTGTTGACAAACTGGGGAGGTCACATTGACACAGCACAAATTTAATAGGGTGATGCTTTCAGTTAATGTTTGCTGAATTTGGAGAAAATATTAGAATTTCCAATCAATACATTTGGCAGTACTCCGCTGTTTAAAAGTGTGAACTCGATGACTCAGTATAATACATACTTGCCTCTGTAAGTTTCTCTGCTATCATGTTACCTCACTACTTCCATAAATCTCCTCTTTCATCATGATCTTCTAAGGCAGAGGATTTCTTTGGACCATTGGGTTCTGCAAGGAAATATAGTTGTTAATATTATGCAACAGGGTCAAATGTGGCAAAATGTTTTTTTTTATTCAAATGTATACTTTTATTTGGAATTGGCTTGTCATAATAGATTGAAGGTGCACCAGCTCACTGTTGTTTTTCACTCGTCTTGGTGATATATTGTAATCTTGAGATCATCATCTATTCTCCTCGCATAAAGGCATGCGTTTTGAAAAGACCATACAGGTGCACAAGACAATGTAACCAGCCACAGAACCTGCATCTCACCAATCAGTGTTATTACCTTTGCTGTACTTCCCCTGGGCCCGTCTCCTGACAAGGTAACAAACTGCCTTAAAACGGCCCGGGTTCCCATGAGCAGGTGCCTTGTGCAGCTAAAACGAGCTCAAGGAGAAACCCCAAAGACTGTAATGTCATTATGCTACAGTGTTATGACATTGGTTAGAGGTTTAGGGACTGAGAGCCGTTACCTTATTGACTTAGAAGAAGACATTTCAGATCAATTGCTTTTTACCTGCTGTTTCCCTGTTATCCTCATTAAGCTCAAATTTGTTTTCTTCTAGGATACAATTTTCAAGCATTATAATACCAATGTCAGGGGTCTACAACATAATGGATAAAAAGTGCAGATTCTTTCCAAAGTATTACCAATTTTTGCAAGCATTTATAATAATGTGTGTTCAGTGTGAATCTGTGGATTAAACCAGAACTACATGAGATCTAAATTGGGTTAAATAAGAGCCAAATCCATTATTCCTAAAGGATACACCAAATATGACTAAACCAGGACCTAAACAATACCAGACCACCATTTAGTAAATAGATAAAGCTGCGGTTCTCCACTGGTATGTTGTCATCAATCCACAATGCCAAGTAATAACACAAATAATAATACAATTTAGTATAAAAATAATGCAAAATACGGTATTTTCCCAGAAATTATAGTTGAATAAGCATTAAATAAGTCTATACACTGGAAAAAGTGACTGTATTAAATGAGATGAATGACTAAAAAGTGTTAGATTTAAGATGTATGTTGATTTTCAGTATGTTTTGGACTATCTTGAAAAAAGATCACCAATGGAGGAAGGAATATTTTGCTTAGAATAAGAGAAATTATCTTGTAAACTCAAAACAAGAAAAGTTATTGTGAATTTAGAGTTGATTTCAATAGAAAATATGCTTGTTCCATTGGCAATCTCACTTATACCCCAAATCAGCATAAATTCTTTAATTCAACCCTTTCTTATGATAAACTCATCTGAGCCAAGTATTTTTTGCAGCGTAAAGCTAAAATTATTAGCAAACTAACGAATTCTATAATACTCAGGAATGTTCTGTGTGTTTTTAGCAGATAAATATTTTTAAAATGTTCCCCAAGAAAGGCTCGCGAGTCGCGACCCACTAAAAATGGTTCCACATTTGGGTCCTGACCCACCAGTTGAGAACCACTGAGCTAAAGAACCTCAGGGGCTTGGATAAAGAGCCACATAAACCTCTAAAACCTAAGTTACTGCACGTGCAAGCAGTGGTTGAAATGAAAAGGGTACTTGACTATATTTGTTTATTGTTGGTTCAGACATACACTTGCACCCACTTTTCCCCGGGTAAATCAGAAACACATAAATCAAGCTGCAATGTAGCTGAGTGAGTAAACATGACCTCCTTGGAAGTGTTTTTCTACACGCACCCGGTTGCGCCTGACTAATTCACATGCACAAACAGAAATCAAATGCATTCAAGGGAAGACCTGCCTCTCATTGTGGATGCAAAGCTCTGCGTGCCATAATTAATTTGCCATTAAGCCTGGATTGATGTCGCCTTGGTGGAGCAGACAACCGGCCTTAAATTGCCTCCAGTGCTGCATTCACGGCTTTGTCTCATTAGTGAAACAGATGCTTTCGGTGTGGCGCCTTTACGTTGACAGGTGGGTGTGCAAGTGCGTTACACGTGAAAAGCACAAATGTATCATAATAAAAACTGGGTTACAGATTTTGTATATGAATAAATGGCCAGGCGCTAATTAGTATTTGAAGAAACGCGAAGTTAATTGCTGTGGAGAACAAGCCGTTTACTGAACTATTAGCTCGCTCAACAAAACAATTTGCGTCTAAATCTTTCCATTCCCCTGTTCTACCGATTCATTAAGCTAATTGAAAGAGCTTAGACTTTTTTTCCTGCAAATAACTGAAATCAAACCACTAGAAACTTCAAAAGAGATTTCGTTCTTCAGGCAAACAAAGGGAATGAATACAAATCGCGACGCTTATTATTCATTATTGGTTTTATTACTAATTAGCATGGAAATACAAAGAGTACAAAAGCCTTATCAATGTGTGACAACATTCATAACTCTCAAGAATGTGGTGGCCAAAATGACTGTTAGACAAACAGCACCCACGTTATGAGAATAAAGTCCAGAACCCATGTCTACTAAAGATGAATCATCGTTTATTTAACAAACAGATAATTCTCATGGCATAACAAATTTGAGATAAGAGTGCATTATCTATTCCCTGACAGCATTGACATTTTTATACAGGATAATCCCACAAAAATATAACAGAAAATATAGTGCACTAAACAATGTAATGATTTTGGTCGCCACAATAGGAATCTGAATTTCAGGGCTGTGTAAGGGTCTTCTCCAAGTCCTTGAAAACAATGGATCTTTACATTCTCCTACGTTTCTTGGGTCTCTGGTTGAAGACGGGAGATGTTCCCATGAGAGAGTCTGGTGAGTGAGATCCGTAGCTCGCGTCTGACGCAGCGCCCACCGGAGATGGAGCCATGGCCCCTGCAGACTCACTCATGGTGGACATGGGCCCCCCCTCCTCAAAAACGTCCCCTCCCAGGACACTGTGGTGGTGGTGATGGTGGTGGCTAGATCCTTGGCCGTCATCGCCATCATGTGGCTCTATTTTTACCTGCGGCCAAAGCGGGGAGTTGTTGGCACCGCCTCCACCTTTTAAGAAAAAAAGTGATGGTAACGGAAAGGAAATTGTTTAAACTGCGGTAGCCTAAGAGGGGGTTCCTCCCATTCAAATCACTATCAAATATTAATAGGGCTGTCACTAACGATTATTTAGGTAATCGATTAATCGGCCGATTATTCTTACGATTAATCGATTAATCGGTTGGCGCAAAAAGGTGCATGGAAAGTGTAATTGTTAAAAGCTTTTTGCACATGAAGCTAAAGTGACACCGTTTGAGGACGTCTTAATGGAGTAAAGTTAAAGCTAATGGGCCTCATTCATAAATATTTTCTTAACAAAAAGTTCTTAAGTACAACTTAGGAGAAACTTAAGAAAAACTTAAGTCTGACTCACGAAGCGTTCTTAAGAAGACAAACCTGTTCTTAAAGAGAGAAGATCTTTTGTGTGTAAGAGTCCTCCTGACTGTTCTTAGGATTTGTGCTTCCAGAAGAGCTCTTTCAGCTAAGAACAAATTTTCTTAAGTCGGCCTTAAGAACAAATTTGTTCGTAAGTTCGTTTCGTGAATGAGGCCCAATGTTTGTAGGATGCTCTTTGTACAAGTTCCACATGTAATTCCTCATTTGAAAGCTAAGAACCTCTAAAATTCACTCTGGGATTGTAAAAGTGAGAGCGAGAGAGTCCTCTTTCTGCTGGGATTAGATTATGATCCAAGATTTGGAACAATCAGAGCAAAAATATTTGCAAAAAAAACTTCTAGAACCAATGCCTTCAGAGTCAACATAGTTTTTTCCACAAAAAATACAACATTTTGATGTAATTGTTACTCTGTCTGAGTCTGTATATCCCAGAAACGATTAATCGATTACTAAAATAGTTGACAACTATTTCAATAATCGATTTGTTGACGATTAATCGATTAGTTGTTTCAGCCCTAAATATTAATAATACTTACATGTTTTGCCATGCATTCACCCTTGCACTAAATTTTCACATCAGGTTATAGTGGAAATATCAATAATAAATTTACCCGAGGTGTGAGGAGACTGCTCTCCCTCCAGGCCTGATGTGAGCCTCTCTCCGTGTGGTCCCAGTACTCCCATGGGTAGAGCCTGGTCCCCAGACGCAAGATCGGCCTCTGGCTCCTCGCTAACAGGGAAAGAGATGTCACTCATGGGCTCTTCCTTGATCCTAGGAGGTTTGGAGTCCTCCAGGGCTTTCTCTGGGTTCACCAGACGCTCGTATTCCTCTGACAGCTCTTTGCTCACCTGAATGGGAAAATGATGTGTGGTGAATATGGCTAAGCATTACAACATACTGTGAACACATTTAGACAATAATAATCCCATATACAATACCAGTCAAACATATTTTATGTATAGTTTTTTTTCTTTATTTTCACTTTATTAACACTATAGGTTCTCACTGAAGATATGAAACTATGAATGAGCACATGAACTTATGTAGGAAAGTGGGAATTAACATATAACATACATCAAATATATTTTAGATCAAAATAGCCACCATTTGCTCTTGACATTTTTGAGCTTCACAACAGAAATGGTTTGCAACAGTCAGAAGTGAAAACCATTTTCCGTGAGTTCATTGAGAAAATGCCAAAAGTGTGCAAAGCAGTAATCCATACATTCAGTGAGAATGTAAACAATGTCTTGAAAATAAAGAAAAAGCAATACATAAAATAAAAAGTGTGTCCAAACTTTTGAGTGGTAGTGTAAGTGTCAGACTACAAAACCATTTTCTCACCTGCAGCATATAGCTGTGATAGTCTTTTATCCGCACTTGCCAAAAACGCTGCAGAGCGAGCACACTGCCAATACCCACTTCATGAAAGACTTGCTCCATCACATCAGGGAAAGCAGTGGCTCCCAGTCGAGCCTCTCTGTCCACCGCCACTCGCAGCAGATGAGTGAGTTTGAGGTAATGTTCATGTACCAGGTCAGTTAGTGTCTCCAAGACGCTCTCCTGGGCCGACTCAAACCCAGCATGGGCCAGGACAGTGGCCACTGACTGATAGAGGAGCGGTCTGCAGGATGGCCAGCTCAGTTCTAGGACAGGTTCACCTTTGCCCCTGAAAATGAAAAGAATTTTAAAAATGATATTTTTAACCTTTTCTGATAATCACCAATAGTTCATCAACTGACTTATAAAAGTCACTTTCTGGGTCACTGTGTTTAACGTTGAAGGGCTGTTGGGGGGCTTTGCTGTCTACAGGCAGCAGGTCGTCTGGCATGGCAGGAGGAGTGGGAGCACGCATTGGTAGCTTTGTGTCTGCCTCCTCTGACCTCCCATCAGAAGATGCAGAGGGTTGGCCTTGAGCCTGGGCTGAAGCTAACAGTCCCCGTAGGCGTCGAGTGTGCTGACATAACTGCACTGTGTGGATGGTGAGGCTGCAGGGCTCAGAGGGGATGTCCAACATGGTGGTGGGGCGCGGCCGCTGAGCTGAAGGCTGGTGCAGAGGTGGGTCCTGCATCTCCACAGAGCGAAACTCACGCTGGAGCAGCTCAAAGGAGCTGCGGCTCGGAGGGGCCCCCGCAGGGCCAGGGATCTCACCCCAGTAACGCATCATGACGAGCACCTGTAAACACAAAGGACAGGAGTGAACACTGTACCGCTGTGGATAGTAATACAGTTAAACAATGTGTAGAAAAATACAATTCATGCAAGTTAGAAAATAAGCTTCATGTAAAATAAACGAACTAGACATCGTTCATCTAATATTTATACCAATATATATATAGGAAACATACTTATTTATGTACCGTGTACAGTTAATCCAAAACCTACAGGGAGGCAAAATATGCGCTAAAATGATGTCAATGGATCTTGTTTTGGGAGATGAGCGCAAGTGTAAGCTGATAAAAACTTCCTGTCCGGTCTGTATAAATGTCCGGTAAGGAAAAAATGATTCGCAAAGTTCCAATACATTAAATAAAATTATTGCTGACATTAAATTATACAGTACTTTACAAATAGCATAATGTATAAGATGTTATTAATTTACATTTTTAATCCAGACCCATATTTGATCCTGTGTAACTTTAAAATAGTTGTACAACACGGTCCAAATTAAGTGTTGGACCAAATAAACATGGCCGCTTCCCCGTCTTCTGACCGTCGCGTCGAAAGCGCAAGTGAAGAAACAAACTGTACAATGGACACACCGGAGTCCACGGATACAGACCACGATGAGAAATCCGAACCTGAAAACGAGCCTAAAGCGAAGGTAGAGACAAATGAACCTTTTAAAAAGCCGGCCATTTTCGCAGCACCTTCTCTGTCAACCAAGCGCTGTGTCCCCGCTCCATCCAAGACTCCTGCATCTTCTGAAGCAGGTCGCGTCAAAGAAGACAAGAGAGATGAAAATGTCGAAGAAGATCATTCTGATTCGGACACACAAAAAGAAAGGACGAAGGACGCGAGAGATACAAATAAAGACACGGACTCTATCAAAACAAAACCTGAATCCAAATCTAAAGCGCTCCCTAAAGGCCCCCCGCCTCCTGGTAAATTCCCCCCTGTCCCGTACACTGAGCCAAGCTGGGGCGGTAAGACTCCGGATATCCCGTATACCATAGAAATACTCAAAAACGGGGCGATAGTAGATACTGTACCCCTAAAAGATAAGAGTTTCTTCGTTGTGGGACGTTTACCGGTGTGTGATGTGTCTCTGGAGCATCCTTCCATCTCCAGGTACCACGCCATCATCCAGTACCGAGGAGAGTCTGGGGAAACGGACTGTGTGGGCGAGGAGAGGGGCTTCTACGTTAACGACCTGGGCAGCACACACGGGACAGTGGTGAACAAAAACAAGATCCCCCCGAAGACCTACATCAGGCTCAAAGTGGGGCATGTGTTGAAGTTTGGTGGGAGTACAAGGCTTTTTATTTTGCAGGTAAGGAATAGGAAAACTCTGCTCAAATATTCCCAGCAACTGTGGGCATTTTCTGGGCTACACTAATCATCATAATCTAGCACAGTAATCTTGACATGGTTTTATATAGGGATGTTGATTTCATGGCGATACCACAGATTTGTCAGGTATCGGTATCGGCGAGTACCTGAACCAAAACCTCTCCGATACCACAATGTGTTTTTCTGGGCTCTGCAGACACTAAAACCTCTAACCTCACAGCAGATACATTTGTGTTTCCTTTTTTGCTTTCATTTAATCTTTAGAGTAGAAACAGAACATCAACAGAATACATTTTATATGCAGAATGAGCCATGTGCTATGGGCTTTGGCGTCTTTTTACAGACTTTTGCTAGTGTTTTTATTTACACCGTGGTATCGGAGTAGTACTCAGTATCGGCGACTACTCTGAGTCCAAATATCGGTATCGGAACAACACTAGTTTTATATTCTGCTATACAAACGTGTAACATCTATTATGATAAATTGTCGCATGTTCCATCTTTTTTGTATCCACTACAAGAAGTAGCAACATGCAATTCACTCAGTCCTACATCTTGTTTTCCCCTTTTTAGCAGGCCTTTTGAACATAAGACTAAAATATGTGGAACCATTTCAATGGCAACGCATTGAAAAAATACCACTCACCTTAAAATCATTTAATCGTGGAGCATCATAAAGGCTGTTGTGATGAAAAGTTTAGGCGCCATCTAGCCACCAATACACACTGGGTCACTAAAACATGAAATATTCACATCTAGTTGTTCACATCTACTTGTTCTTTTTTTAAGCCAACCTATTTGCTCATTCACCATGCCCTGACAAATACAAAGTGTGTAGAAACACATTGACTGGTCCATGTTACTGTAAAGTCATTTTTCATATCGACACGAGAGCTTCAAATGTTTGTTTTTTTTACTTGAATGTGCCCAGTCCTTGAAGAGCATCTTTCTTTGCGGAGATTTTATGAGAGGCTTAAGAAGCACCCTTCCTCAGCTTGTTTTTAATTGTCTACTTATTATCTTTAGACAAAACATATCCTCTATAAAGACACTGAACATTGCGTGATTGGCGTCATTTGTAGGGTCCAGAGTATGATGAAGAAGAAGAGTCCGAGTTCACTGTCACAGAATTGAAAGAGCGTGCCCGAAAGCAGAGGGAGGACCTCGAGAAGAGGATGATGGGAGCTGGGTCTGATGATGAGGAGAAAGAGGACGAAGGAGCAACTTGTGAAGATAAGCAGAACCAGACTAAAAAATCCAAGGATGATTCAGGCTGCTCGTGGGGAATGGGTGAGTAAGTTGCAATGTGAATCAAACTGAACTTCAGCATTATCATTGCTTCTATAACAAATATTTTTCTGTTGTTGTCTTTTACAGCTGATGATGCAGCCGCTGAGGATGAAAATGAGGAGAACCCTTTCTCTACAGAATTTCAAGAGGATCAGGAAGCAGCCTACCTAAAAGACCCAAAGAAAACACTACAGGGATTTTATGACAGAGAAGGTTTGACACTTAACATTCAGGTCTTTTGATTTCCTTTATTATTTTTTTTATACTTTGCCCTTGCAACAATTTCCTTTTTTTTTCCTCAGGAGAGGAGCTAGAGTTTGAGTATGAAGAGAAAGGCTCCGGAACATGGATTTGCAGAATTAAGTAAGTGCTCTTGTTCTAGTTTTTGTTGTTGATGATGACAAGACTTTCAATACATTACATTACCAATTTGTATCTGTATTACTATTGTTGCTTCTTTTAGACATTTAATAATCATGTCACTTTATCAGTCAACGACCTTAATTTATCTTATTTTTATTCAGTGTACATAAGAGATGTTTATACAGTTTTTATTGATCGATGCTAAGAGACTTTTATTTTATTATTAGTTTTATTTTAGTATTATTCTCCCCTGTGTGAACCTATCTTGTTACTGTTGTAAGAAGTATATTTCTCAATTGTGAGATCAATAAAGTATTCTCTTATCTTACCATGTGAAAAATAATGGCTACAGGAACTGCTTTTTGTGTAATTCTTGTGTGAAAATTGGGTCCCACACTGACTCTAACGTTGTTCTCTGTCAGATTGCCAGTGGATGATGCCTTAGGGAAGCAGCTAGTTGCTGAGGTGACCAACACGGGGAAGAAAAAAGAAGTGATGGTGCAGTGTTGCCTGGAGGCGTGTCGAATGCTGGAGGCTCGAGGGCTGCTGCGCCAGGAGGCAGGTGGGACACGGCAATGTATCAACATGACAATGTACTCAACATCACAGGTCTGACTGAACACTTTTCATGTGTGATGTCCAGTGTCTCGGAAGCGCAAGAAGAAGAACTGGGAGGACGAGGACTACTATGACAGTGATGATGATACATTCCTGGACAGAACCGGCACAGTGGAACGCAAGAGAAAGGAGAGGATGAAAAAAGCAGGGAAGATTGAGGAGAGGCCCGAGACCTATGAATCACTGGTGGGTCAGGCATGAAAATACAAGTGCAAAATTGGCTGCATAAACAAGATGTTCAATTTACTTAAATGTTTAATAGGAATGAAACTGTTCAAAACATCATCAATGCCAAAGAAGTACTTGTTATTGACTGGCACTTGCAATGAACTTTCTTTTATAAGTGAAATTTTGTGCTCATCATAGATAGCCAAACTGAGAGGGGTGGAGAAGGAGCTGGCAGAGACTCAGAAAAAGCTTGATGCTGGCAGAAAAGGTCATTTTTCAATCTACCTTAATAAGGTATAGTGTTTTTTTTGTCTAATTTACTGTCTCATCTCTGTCAGACTCTTCTGGCTCGTCCACGGAGGACACTCTGGACGCCTTCATGACTTCTGTGCGGAGTGAGGCTGCGATGGACGGAGTAGAGCGCAGAAAACTCCACGTTCATGTTGCTGATCTAAGGAAAGAAGCTCAGAGACTTCGCAAACTTGTTGAACTGACACGACCTGCACAACTGCCGTCACTTTTGCCTAGGTATGGCATTTAATTTAATCGTTGGTCAATATTTTTTTTTATTCTATGCAACATTTTGGTTAATTCCTTCTTTTTTTTCATTTTGGCAGCAGCAGTTCAGATCCAGAAAAGCCCAAAAAATCTCTTCCCCTTTTTGGTGCTATGAAGGGCGGCAGTAAATTCAAACTCAAGACTGGCACTATTGGGGTAGGCTTAATAATTATCTGATCCCTTTCCCATATGTACTGAATATATATTTTATCTTTGCAATTACATGTTTTGCTTTGAAATTTTGTACTGTAGAAGTTACCCCCGAAACGCCCCAATCTACCCGCAGAGCTTTTTGATATGAAAGAAGTGCCCCCAGGAGGGGAGGAGGAAGAGGAAGAAGAGGAGGATGAAAGCAAGCACATAATGGAGGACGGGGACGATGAAGATAAAAGCTGTGTCAATATGGCTGAACCTGAAGCAGAGGAGACCGAGAAGACGGTGGAAGAGGACAGACCTAAAACTAAACTAAAAGGTGAGAAGCTACTCAAAAAGTCTAGAACTAGCGTGTACAAAGTATTCTCAATAAGATCCACTAGATGGCAGAAGATGTCCACAAGTATTTCTACTGAATGATTTAAAATTGCCTCATTATCCATTTCTTTTATATTTATTCAGAGCATAGTCCAAAATCGCTGAAAGATGTAGAGCCCACAGAAGCAGTGAAGAAGGCTCATAAAAGTCCCATGAACAAGAAGACTTCATCGGTTCCAATTGACTCAGGTGCTACTACTACTACTACTACTACTACTACAAATATTACATTTTAATTGTTTCATGGAAAAATTGGTTTATCCGTTTTATAAAAATTAACTTTACCATTTTGTTTTAGAGTCTAAATCTGAAGACGGTAAAGAACCAGCTGCTGAGTCCATTCCCAAAAAGAAAAAGAAAGTCATCGGCCCAAGCAGGGTAAGAACAAGACAGTTCACAGCAATTGTCCTCCTTTTGTTTCGTTTATTACATTCACCGTTTGTTTGCAGCCGCCAGTGCCGCTCGCCGGGGGACGGTATCCAGATGATGACCCCGATTATTGTGTGTGGGTGCCTCCTGTTGGTAAGTTATGGCTCTCCTGGGACTAGATTTGAAGGATGCAGTTGTGTAAACTCAAGTGATTTGTGGTGCTTTTGCGCGATGATGTAAAAGAAATGAATATAACATAGAGTTGCTCGATTGATTGATCATAAGTAATGAGCCTGAGCCTACGCCAATTGTCTCTTTTGAGGAACTTGATGCACAGTATGAGTAAATATACAGTTCTTAGCATACTACAATGGCCTTGCTCTTGGTTGGACAATGACGTTTTCTTTTGATTTCTATGAACATTGTGCTTTCATCTCTTATAGGTCAGAGTGGAGATGGCCGCACACACCTGAATGACAAATACGGCTACTGAGGGAGCACTCTCTCTCAGCTTCACCGGCTTTTCTACAGCATTGAATACGTACTACACAAAGCCTCCAGTCTACTTAGCTTTGGAAAGCTCTTTGCCATTGGTCAATCTGAGAAATAAAGAGGCAGACCAATAAAACTGTCCCGAACCCACTCGTTGAGGTAATAATGCAGCCTTTTCAGCTTTCGGGACTATTTACAGACTGATAAACAAAAACCACACCGTTCCACTTCACTTAAATGGAGAAGTGCCGTCCCTCTGAGCAGACACTGGGCAGTCGTCCTGCTGGCACTTGTACGCAGAGATGGAGGTCACACTTAAAATCTTTGGCCTTTTTATGTGAAAAAGCTGCTTCAATATATCGACCGAGTGGAAAACGCTAAGGGACAGAGCAGAAACTTTTAACTGATCGCAATTCAGCTTTCTCTTGCAGTTAAATTCACCTGACATCCAATCCGTACACTCCACTCCTATTTGGCACTAGTCAATTGCTGGCATAACCTTTTTTTTTTTCCCAAAGAAGAATGCGTAGCCGGGAGAGAGAAAGAGAGAAGAGTATTGAAGCAGCTTTTCTGACCATCTGGACACTTGGATGGCTTACTGGATGAAATGCAAGCTGATAATGACTCAAGCTAAGTGAAGTGTGTGTGCCTGTATTGACACAGACACACACGCAAACGGGGCTCAATGTTCTTATTTTAACAGGATTGTCCCAATAAGCCTGTCAGCACTTAGACTGTTTGCATGAAGCAGGATTCATTAATGTGTAAATCCTGCTAATTGTACCAGTGTTCTCAAACAGATCATGCTCTCTGTAATGTTGTTGAATTATTTTGTTATATAAAAGTATGATTAAACAAAATATTTTGTTTCTGACCCCATTGTGCCAGCGTTTGGTGGACTTCCAGGCATTTGGCCTTCACTTTGAGGCCGTGTTCACACCCAAACCAGTTTTGACGTCAGAGGAGCTTTCTCTCTTCTCCCAGACAAAGAGCTCTTCTCAGGGAATGATCTGGCAGAAAGAGGCTTGTGGTCTTGGCTGTGGTGCCTCAGTCTGAACTTCTGCGTGTGACCTACTAATGAGGGATAGAAACGCATCCTCTTTCTCTCACCTGGAACACAAACCCTCTTTTCTGCGAGGCTTCCATCCTATTTGTGGAGTTTATTTTAGTATAAGAGCAAAAATAAAAAAGGGCAGCAAAAACTAGAGAGGCTACAACATTTCAGATTTAAAAGAGGAGAGTGAAGATAAAGAACTTCAAAGTATTCATGTGCTCAACATGGGGCTACACATTTTGGGGGAAATACCAAATCTTTCTGACTGAAGTATTCGATTCTGATTAAACTTGCACTTTGTTTTAAAGTTAAGATTCTAGAGCATATTTTTCAGAAGTTCAGATATATTAACACTCAGAGTCGACAAGACTGAAATATGAACTGTGAGAATCATGTGCATTTCGACATGTTTATAATGTACCCAAATGGAGGTTTTTTTTTCGTTACCTAAATACTGTAAATCCCATTAAAATTACAATTTTGATACAAATGCAATTAATTGTGCAGCCTTAGCTCAAATATTCTGTACAGATATTTTAAAAACAATAACATTTGATAAATGATGTGTGTGAATAATGGAAGTCCAATCTTTAATATTTATCATCAGATGGTTTACTTGAATACATTTAGCAACTGTTTACCCAAACAAGAGGCCACAGGGCATTTATTGGTTCATTTTGTGCAACAACAGTCACAATGTTATCTTCTCTTCAGCAAAGTCCTTGTCAAGAGTGGTGTCTCGTCCATCAACTTCATTACAATCTGTGCTGAACAGAGCTATCGTTTCATACAAGCCATGTCACTATGAGGCATTAAGGGATCGAGATGTTCGTACACCATTTCGAGCCGCTTCTACCTCCAAGTAATGACATGAATGTACAGTAGTATTTAAAAAATAATGGCACACTATAAAGTAGGCTATGCAGAAGACGGATTACACTTTGTCAAATATGCAGAAACTACTGTCCTTTCTCGTTGTCTCATTACACCGCTCCTTTCTGCAAATCAATGGAATCCATGCAAGGAAAGAAGATACATGTACTCGACTTTGACAACAAGTGACAGTCTTAAAAATACACAGATCGTCAAAAATCAACTATTCAACTACAGTCATTACAGTTGGTTATATCTCAGGACCTGCATATTTGTAGTCAAAAAGTTTTTATTCCAACAATATGTTGACTAGCTGTGTCAATCAAGTGGAATTACCAAGAATCTTATTTACTATAGTTAGGAAGACCACATGGTACCAATGATTGTCTCACATGCATTATATACCTTGAAAATGCTCCATGTCTCTTTCAAATTAGTGTCCCCATTCTTGTGTAGTCCAAAGCTGGTTTCTTAACCACCAAAACATGTTTTTGTTAGGACATGCAATACCTAAAATACCCTGTGACTTTAGTGTGTAGTTTAGCCTGTTTCAGCATTTGGAGGCGGACTACCTGAGTGTGCAAGAGTGTGACCAGCGGACATTCGTCTTAAGTGTGCTTCTAGAGCTGTCAGTCTTTTAACAGTCACTTTTGGCCTCCGCAGCAGAAGCCACATGAAAGCGGCTGTCTCTCTGTCTGTCTGGGAATGCAGAACAGGGCACTGGGTGCTGGATTATGGTGTTAGGACTGAGTGGATTTCCTTATGAGCAGGGAGGGTCATCGCTGGAGTTGAGGGGGCTGCAGGGGGGCACCGCGCTGAGGGATCGAAATGCAAAGATGGAGGGGTCGTAGGTGTATCTGGGAGGAGGGCGGCTGCTGGTCAAGTTCTGCAAGAGAAAGAAAGATAAAATGTCATGTGGGCCAAATCGGTTTGTGTGATGGCCAAACAGACTGAGCTGCATTTTCAGTCGGTTAAATGTAAATATATTGACAAAATGAATCATTATATATTATAGATATTCATGTCTAGATTGAGTAATTTACATCATGGGTTTCGGTGCCATTTGTGTCGAAGCGGACCAAATTACTACTGACTGGAGTAAATTGGTTAGCCATTGTGAGAGGACTTTTGTGGGGGTAATGGAAAAAATCATTTACCCCTTAACCTAGAAGTTTCCCATATCCTTACCAAACAAATTGGCAATGGGGATCAAGTCTTTAGTTTTCAATTGTGTATTTCTGTGCACACACACACACACACATCTTTCTTAAAAACTCTCCAAGACGTCTGCACAATACTGCAGCTTTACCAAATGCAATTGGATTAGTGCTGCTCCTCTTGGTCAGTTCGGAGATGATTTGAACCAACGCACCAGGGCTGTGAGAATCAGTGGTGGGAAAATGTCTGGCCCTCATTAAAACAAGTCAAAACACTTCTCGTTTTTCATTCAGGTTTACGCTTTTCCACACACAAGGCCGACCCCTGGTGAGCTGCAGCAGGCCTCTCGCTGCTCGACAAGCTTGGAGTCTAAAATTAGCCCCAGTCATTTTCCTCCCAACAGGAAACGACAGGAAATGACTTTGTTAGATTTGGCAGTGAGGCAGCACTTTCTCCAGCGCCTGTTGAGGGGGAGTGAAGTCTGCAGAGTGGGAGAGATTGGGGTTTTGGAGCTTCAGTGTGTTCCCAATGTTTTTAGATTGTAGCTGTGAATTTGCAACGCTATGTTCACATCCCTGCAATGGTAGGAAACCACTAAGAGCTGCACGATGGAGGTTTTTTTTTTTTCAGGGTGGATATATAGCAAGTTGTGTGTATTCCCTGGCACTGTATTTGCAAAGCTTTTCCCATTCCAGAAACTTGGTTAAAAACAATGCAAAACTGGGATACAACATTGGTTTAGTTAGAAGGATAAAGTATTTGTTACAGCAGCTCTTAAGACACACAGGGGGGCGCAGATAGTTAGGAAATGTGAAATCAAAGAACAAGATTGTGTATTGTGCTTAAACAAACTTGACAAGCACCACAGTGGACCATTACTGTCTATCTCCATGCATTGCGATGGTGTATGGCTAGAGATGCCCTGGTGTAAATCGAGGCCCAAATCTGTGCCAATGCAGTTCAGCAGCGTAAACACATTGCATGTTTTCCCCCCTTCCTCATTAGTCTGCCGTGACATCATGACTTTGACTTTCAACGCAAAGTGTTGCTACGCTTTATCTTCAGGGATCCAACTCCGACAACTGAGCAGCAGTAACTCAGCAACAAATCCCAGTCCTACACAAGCGTTATCCGCCATTGATAACAAAAACAGACAAAGCCTAAGACATGGAAAATCCCAGCACAGGCCAGGAGCATGTTACAGTAAGTTTGATTTATGCCGCTGTTAACCGCTCTCCTCGCGGGATACACGGGCCGTCCTAACAGAGGGGGAAAGTCATAGATCAGGAAGGTTTCAAGATTCCCGCAGAGCTGCCCTGTTGTCACATCTGCAGGAGAACAGACGTCCAGAGTCCAATAAGGTCAGGCAAAGTGCATATCCCGAAAGAAGAAGGGAGAGCAGTAGCGTAACGGAGTCCAGCTGGAGCGTGGGGGTTTTAGACAGGTTTAAGGAACAAATTGGAAGTACAGCCAAGGGTAGTTCATTCATGGTCCTAATTTATGAAGTGGGAAGATGGAGTAGTTACAGTCTGGTCCGGAGCTTTGGATCAATGTTGCTCACAGACAGGTGTGATTGGTTAGAAGTGTTGTACACCTGGAGATCTTATTGATATTTTACCTTTTAGGACCTGCAATGATGTGTATAGAAAACTGGTTAAAGTGTCCTACATTTTTAAAACACTGGGACTGATCCAGGCAATGACGTGAGTGAGGCATTCATTCTCTAGGGGCAATTAAGAGTTATCAATCCAATTTAAACACGCATTTCTTTTGGACAGTGGAAAGACTCTCCACTAACTGCAAACAGAATGCATCAATGAACAATTTCGATTACTTTTTAAGTCATTGCGTTGTCATGTCGAGCAGGACTTATCACCTGGCTGGAGACTTCACCTAATGTGCATGTGTCGGGATGTTATTTCACTAAGACTGCATTTCATAATCTTTTTTTTTTTCTTTTTATCCATTCCACAGCATGTACTTTGCCTCTAATCTCAAATCAAAACAAGGCAAACCCACTTTTCCTTCATTAAGTTTTCCTTCCACTCCCTTCCAATCTGCGCCACTTCCCTCACCTCAATCAATCTTGGCCCCGCTCTCCGCCCCTTCTGCGGGGTGACTGAAACCAGACGCCGTCACTCCTGCTCTGGGAAGCTCTCATCGCCCCATTCGGCTATTCACCCTCAGCCCCCAGGAGGAGAGGCCAGGGTTGTGTTTTCCTTCTTGCTGACCCCCTCCTTTAACTAAAGCCACCGACCTCCTCAACCCCATAACAACTCCCATCTTTGAATGCTTGAATCCAGCCTCAAAGCAGAGACTGCAGGGTCAGGATCCAGTGTCTCTATTGGATACGGGCCAGGAAACTGAGGGCTGACAGATAAAAGGGGTAAAAGACACAGCAAGGCAGAGGGTAGAGAGGCCAATGCTGGAAAGACTAAAGAATAGGAGTTTTGTAAGTAGATGGAGGCCAATATAATGTTTACACAGGACAACATTGGAATAGTTGCTTGAATCAAATGTATTGTTCATTGCATGCACTCTTGTTAGTTTAACAAAAGGCCCTACAAGTCCTACATGAGGACACAAGCAAATGTCGTTCCTCATTTGAAAGCCAAGAATCTCCAGAATTCAGGCACTGAGTTTTAACTACTGGGGCTTTATTGAGCACAGCCAGGTGCTGGGGTTGTGGAAGCAGAAGGAGAGCCCTCTATGTTCATTATTAAACTTGTTTTGGCCATAGGATGTGGCTGCTCAAAGTGTGAGGCTCATCCTGTTTAATCACTCATAATAATCTTCACAACCACAATAAAAAATATATTAAAAAATTGCCATGTAAAATCTCACTTCTAAGGACACAAATAGGTAAGGTTGAAATCTTTACTAAAAATCTTGCAGACCCTCTCCACATAGTCCCACATACAATCCTGAAATTCTAACATTTTTGATTATTTGAAATAGGGCTGCAGGATTTTTCGGACAGAAATGCTGATTGCGATTTTAATATCATGTATTTGTGTATTACTGATAATTGATTTTTCATGACGATATGGAAACTTGATCTCATGAGTATCTTGGACAAAATGATTGCGATTCATAATGTTATCACAATGATTATTGCTAAATTTCGGTTCTGCTGTAGCTGGACTGTGTTTAGCCATGTGCTCTTGCTCTGGGGCCATTTATATATATTCATGGCCATATCTTCCTAAGCGATGATTATGAAAGAAATGCTCATTGTGATATTATTGTCACAGTTGTCACAGCCCTAGTATTGTCAGCAAAATGTATGAAATGCTATTATGCATCGCGATACAACCATAGACCGTGGATACATGGACGTAGCCCACGTGACTTTCCCCATTGTTTCCAGTGCAGGCTAATGAAGCAAATTCATGCTAGCTTTTGGAGCGCCGCCATGTTGTTTTTTGGAAACAATTATATATTAAGGTATGTGCGAGTTAGCTTCTCTTTTAAGCACACTAAGGCCATATTAACAACACTATTTCCAATAATGACTTAAAGAGTGACCAAAAAGTTTACAAGTCAATGGGAGCTTTCGGCTTCCGAAAACAATCCCTGTATGCTAGCGAGCTTCGACCAGATCTAGTCAATTAGCTCTCCATATGGATACAACTTTATAAAAAGCTGAAGACGCAAGGCAGAAAAAAACCTCAGCCTTTGGGGTTAGGTTATCGCAGTATTTAAAATTGCGATGTTGGTGCTATATTAATTAATTGCGCAGCCCTAGTTTGAAAAAAAATGTGATTGACATTATTGAATAAGTACAGAAATGACATGTATTTATTATTTTTTGTTCATTTCGCCCACCCCTCGTCATAAGGAGGGAGCATCTATCCGAATAGTGACCATGTGTGTGTGAAGAAAATCAACAAGCTGGAACGCGCCCAGAGCGCAAAGACGTCACTAGCGAGGACACTAGCAGCTCCATCGGCGAGAACACCAGAATATGAGGCGATAGCTCTATGTATCAGGCCAGCTCCACAGACAGCCGCCCGCTCTATTAATGGAAAATGACTTCATCCTTGGAAATACACCACAAGGGAAGCAACCGCACTCCACCTCCTCAGCATCTCTCATCACAAGCTCTGCCTTTAAAGTTGTTCGACGCACTTGGTTGGGGCTAAGGGAGAAGCCTGGAGCGCTGCAGTCGGTGGATGTGTGTACACAAACAAGTGCATGATAAGGTTCCACTGACACTAGCCCACACAACGTGATAATAACGTCACTTTTCTCACCACACTGCGCGTCCGTCTGGAGTGCTCTGTTCGGTGCCAAGATGCCCAGGCTTGTTCCACTGCGCTCTCCAGTCTTCCCAAACGCCACTAAATAAATACTACCAAGCCCTGAGTATACGCAAATATGATAATAGGATGTTGTGCTTCTAAACGACTTCGCTGATATTCGCCCAGACACAATCTTATGCAAACATCCCCATGTTTACACAGCTTTAGTGTCCAAATGATAATGTACTCGTCTTGAAATAAATTTTAATAAATGTAAGATATCATTTAGGAGCAAAGGCAAGATTGGTACTAGTGCACATATACAGTACATTGAAACTAAAGCTGGACACACACTAGAGGATTATTAGCCAGATTTTTAGTCTGAGGAGGCGTGGCTCAATAAAAACTTTCTCTCATGGCATGATCTGTGGTGGGACTCCTCATGTGTGTGTGTGTGTCCTCATGTCTGTCCTTAAGTGTGTGTGGTCTGTGCACAGATCTTTAGTCTCAAACGATTTAAAATCCTCTAGTGTGTGGGCACCTTTAGTCAGATATCAGCAAAGGAATGTCCACAGTAACACCATCAACTTAGGATGCTAGTATGAAGACTGGAAAAGTAGTTTTGGAGTAGTTAGATCTCCTGCTTTTCTGTAAGCCACTAATGTATTTCTTTTCTTATGGTTTAGGTTAGAGGTGCACAGATCTGACCGGCCACAAAATCCTGATCAGTGCACCTCTAGTTTAGATCAATTTATTCAAGTTGTTTTTGTAATGCTGAATATCACAAGACGAGTTGCCCCAAAGGGCGTCACAGACATCATATAATCTTTAATAGTTTATTCATCACTATTACAACTTTTATGATTCATGTTGCACCATTGCACCAAAGAATTCTGACGCTCTGATTCTAATCTTAGTAATGCGTACTGTGTACTGTGGTGGGGTGGAATGTGCACGTCCTCTTTGCGTTACTTCAGTTTTTTCCTTCTTCCCATCATGCATCTCTAACTTGTCAAAAGAGATAAAGAAGCCCCACAAAAAAGAGATACAAGCAGTTTCCATACAGTTCCATATTTATGAAGAAAGAAAGAAATCCTGTTCAGGTCACTCGTATTGTTTTACTGTTCATGATGTGCTATTCCTGACAAGTTTAACACACTGTATGCCCTGAAGAAAGCATGAAATCTGTTCACTAAGATTAACAGTGGATGGGCCAAATCTCCACTTTGATCTTTGGTGAACAAGCTCCAAAGCCGCATACACGTCCTGTACTGTCCCTGCTCGGACTTGGACGGACATCAAGGGGCAGGTGACGGGACAGGTTGAGCCGAGCATGGGGGCTGAGCAACCTTGCAACCTTATCACTGCTGTCAATGGAAACCCCGGGCCGGAGCGCCTATTATAGTTGTGCATAAAGGGAACGGCTGCGTGTGCATTAAATTAACACCGCTCCAATCAAAGGTATAGGCTTACCTTCGGGACAGACAGTGCATGTGGGGTTTCAGGCGGTAAGATACTCACCCGGATCTTTATCGTCCGCGTTTTCCCACCGCAATTCTTCTTTAGGAGCATTTTCTGTGGGGGACAAAAAATATACTACGTTAATGAGTCATTTTAACCGTAATCTAATTGAAAAAGATAATTTGCCTACGATGGACAACTCCTAGATGACTGAGAACTTACACAGATAAACCACAAATAACATTCCATGGTATAGGTGTTAACACTACCGACCTACCTACCTACCTCGATAATAATAGTAGGTCAAGTTCTATATGAAGGAGAACACTTTTGGACTAATTTAGGATTGCCCAGGAAGTGAGCCAAATCCAGCTGTCTCACAAACCTAAACAGTCAGTCAATAAAACTTATGCAATATCCTGTCTCCCACTCCCCGCGATGTTGACGCAGTTCAACTGTTCTGAAAAAGCAGTGGGGGTGGAGGGACCACACAATCATCGAATTGTCTTGGCTTGGGTGGCTGGCTTCTAAGGGGGAAGGGAGCACAGGAAAGAATGGAAACTCAACTCTCCCACTGTTATGATGTGGCGGCAAGCTGGTGTACACTTGCTTCCCGGCTCACCTCGTGCCAGGGCGTATCTGTTTTATCTTTACAGCGTGGTGGGCAGAGGCGAGCTGGAGGATGAAAGCCATGCCTCGAAAGAAAGGATACGGTGTGGTGAAAATGTTGTTTAAATGAATTTGTTAAGCTTGGTTTCAGTGGTGTTTGGTAATACACGTGTAATCTATATCAGCTCGTGAAGTGATGGACTTCTCGCTGCTGATTCTAGATACGTTGTTGTACACACTGAGCAGATATGCTATCAGCCTTGGTGTGTCTGTTTATGATTAAGCCAAGAAGAGTCACCAAATATGGGTAGATTTCGACAGTGCCTGCGATGCATTGAAGTGCATGTTTATTTGATGTCATGATCATATGTTACATTTGTCAGAGTGGAGTAACACACAGGCACATTTGTCACACACTTGTGATGCAAGACATGTTGGGACTTGTCTGCTCATGATCTGTTTTACCATGGCTTTAGCTCTTTTATGGTATTAAAATACTAAGAATGAGACAGATTAGTAAAATAAAATAAAAAATATGCATGTCTATGTATCCTTCTTAAAAAATAAATTACATTTTCAATATCAGTTGAGTTGTGTCTCAAGGTACACCATTACTTTTTTTCCCCAAAATACTTGGCAAAGTATGCAGACATCTGCCGTATAAGCTGTTGTCCCTTCATTTATTATCAGGCTAACAAACAATGACACCGCCATATCTGAGCAATTGGACATGGATTAGCATGCATGAGGGATTATCGGAGACTAAGAGAAAACGACCTGCTGACCCTTTAACCCGGCCTTTAAGGAAATTATGAGATAAATAAACGTATGCCCCCGGCTACCCCTCATGCTGAGCTCCGTGGAAGAGATTTAAAAGGAAGCTGGAAGTGCTCCGTTAAAGGGTTAATGGGACACTGGAGCAGAGTTTGCTGCTACCTCTGTAGGCCCCCTATTGTATTCCTGCTGCACCTCCCATTCCACTTGACTGAGTTACTCCCAGTCTGATACAGCAACAAATGAGCAGACACGAGGATGTGCTCACAGACACACAAAGGCGGAGGATGATAGACGCGCACCCCAACCTCTCTAGATCTTCCTCTTTTTTTTTTTTATCTCACCCTCTCAATGCTGTCCCCTGTCATCTGCCATCTCTCTATAAACCCCATGGACATATGGTCCCCCAAACCTGCAGTGTCCCTGTGCACAGCCTTTTCCAATACACTCCAGGCCAATAGTCTTTGGCTTGATTAGTTTTAGGATGCTGCTTTTACAACAGTCATTATTGGCTGTCATTTGGGGTGTGTTTGTGTGTTTAATCCTCTTCTTTAGCCTCCACCCTTTAACGCTGTCCCACACTCGCTGGTCTTTGTGAGACCACAGGGCGGACATCTGCCGTGCTCCTTCATCCCTCTCCAGCAGACCACCGAGGAGGCAGGGCAGGGCTGTGCAGAGGGATGACTTTGTTTGCCTGTGAGAGCGTGCACATTTGGGGAGCCATGTGCGTGTGCTGAGGCCGCCGGATAGACTGCTGGGACATCATTGTATTTTTGGAACAGATCCCCACACCAACATAACTGTTTGCCTTGTTCAGTGGGCAGCATAAGGTTCATCTGCTGTTTGGTACTTTCATGTTTTCACTACAAACACTGGTGGGGGCTAAAATATGAGCTAATAAATGTCCCGGTGCTGCTGCTGCTAGAGAAATACCTACAGCAGATTATTGGTTTTAGCCAAGGCAAGCTGAAAGACTGCACAGGCTGAATACTTGTGCTAAGTATGTGGAAAGTACATTTGCTATGATAAATAGTCTGAGAGTGTTTATACTTTGAGAAAATGCATGCTGTATTTTAACAGCAGTGTTTGTCATGGTCATGAAGAAAAGAAACTGCTTCATTTCAAATAAAGTATGTGTTAGTGATAAGTATTGCTAGGATTAGATGAAGCAGATATAAAATGCATGGTACAATTTGTTAAATGGAGGTCACGCACAATCGAAGTACATGTATGAACAATGAATCTTTTTCAGATGGGACCCGTTTACATTGGCCTCTCACCTGTTGCATCTTCTCCAGGTCTAGACTTGGTCTACCCGGCTCGCCTCCGTAACTGTGCCTGTACTTCCTGTACGGTGCGGCCTGGTCGAAGTGAGTGAGGATGATGGGCCGCGTGGCGGGCTGCACCATCTGCAGCTGGAGCCTCATGGAGGGAGGTTTGAGAGTTCGTGGGGGGCTGGAGCTGAACAGGACAGGGCTGGGGGACGTGGCCAGGCAGGCGCCGGGCTCCAAGGCTATGTTAGCAACTGGAGACCCGCAGCCGCACAAATCCCGCACCTCCTCATCACTGGAGGCGCTGCTGTGGTGATCGCCGTGACGCCCGGGGAAAGCTGACACCCACTTCCTGTTGTCGGCGCGGCTGATCCTTTCCAGCTCTTCTTCTGAGGAGTGTCGGTCCAGATTGGCGTCTAGAAGGAGGCGGAGGCGCCGTAGTCGAGCTGGAGAAAGAGGACCCTGGTTGTGCTGTTGGCTGGTGGCCAAAGGAGTGAGGCCACAGTTTCGCCGTCTCTCTGTGAAGTCAGACAGGAGTGTAAAGATGTGATGAAAAACACTGCTATTCTTTACAGTTGAAGGTGCATATGCAAGTATACTGATGTGTGAAATGCTATTTAGGTGCCTCTTATTGCAAAGTAAGATGCACCATCGTTGCCCCAACAGAGCTGTCTGGTCTTCTGATTTTGGACAAGCCCAGGTCCCGGTACAGACAGTGGCGCAATCGTTCCTTTGTTGTTGCCGCACCTAAACCTAAATCCAGGTTCTTTCATTCATCTTTTTGTTTGAGCATCTGCGTTCCAGCAAGTTTAGCATGGCAAGCAAAGCCAAATTAATAATAATAATAATAATAATAAACGGAGCAGATATGATGTCCAAAAGGAGTAGGCAGGAGTTTACGCTTGTTACTGCCTCCCTCCTTTCGTATTGACATTTGATCAGTAGATATCAGCTACAAATGACATATAGATATTTATGAAATCATTTTGTCCTATTCCAATTACATCAACTACCATACAACCAGCAATATTAATGTTACGGCACAACAATTCAGCTCATCCCAAGTAAAGGGCCAAAAATTACTCCTTGGTGAAGAGCTTTTAGCATACCCTCCTGACAATCATTCATTCATTATGTTATAGCTATTATTATATTGAATTTAATGAACACTATAGTATTATCATAAATCATTCATTACTATCAACCATATAATATGATCCCCACAATCCCTATTTTAATATTATATAGCACACTGTGTATTCTATCTTGTTACTTCCTTGTTATCGTCACCATTTCTACAGGCCCCGCCCAGCTACCCTAACTAGTTGACTTTTTGGACTCATCTGATCAGACACCTAGGACTACACCTCTTTTAGGCCCAGAGCAGATCAACTCACTGTATTATGTCTGGGCTTTAGAAGCACTTGGGTCTTCTTATGTTGTTGTAAAGTGCTATACAAATAAAGAACTAATCTTGCCAAAAGCATATTGCTGATTGTGTTATGCAGTCTTAGTTAGGGTGCATATTCATAACAATTTTACTTTTATGCCCTCTCCCATCAACAGCTGTTTCCCCTTTCAGCCACAGCTTTTGAGAATTGAAACCACAGCCTTGGCAGTGGTCATTACGTTAGACTTCCTACTAAAAATTGAAAACTCATGCATTTGTAATTCTGTTAAACACAGTTAAGAGAAACATACGTACGCTTGCGGAACACAGCTGCAAGCGCACGTACGCGGTCCCAATAATGTTCACGAACACAGATTAGTTCATCTGAGGGCGCACCTACCTCTGTCAATTTGCGCGAGCTCCTGGTTCTCCCCCTCCGAGTCATCGCTCTCTCCGCCGTCGGCGCTGCCATGGTACGAGATCTGCGGGGGACACACATCACACTGGAGGTCAGATATGCCATATGGTCCCCACCAGCCGAGTAGCCTTTGCAGTAGAACAGGGCTGTAAGGAAACACTGCAGCTCCACTCTTTCAACAGTGTGCACAAAATGGCAATTGAAGACTCGACAACGGAGGGCCTAAGTTGACTTTTGTAAGCCGCAAAACTGCAAAAAGTTATCTAAGAAAAGTACAGTTTTCTTGAATGAAGTATGTTTGTACTTGATTTGAGTAGCCAAGTAGAATGATTTGCCAATGGAAGTAGTTTTGCATTTAAAAGAAAGAAAAAAAAAAAATTTGAAAATAAATAAAAATTTACTTGAAATTAGACACTTGTTAAGATAATTTTAGTTACCTACTCAAATCAAGGACAAATGTTCTTAATTCAAGACTGGACTACAAAATTTCTGTTGTACTTGTTGCAATGGCAATAAAGATTATTCTATTCTACTAGTTTTGGAGTTATTACTAATTGATTTTCTTTTTTCTTTTCAATTCAGATTCCATACACATAGCAAGTACATACATTTGAAGGCTATTTTTTTTTTTTTAAATGTATTCAAAATGGTGAAGAAGACACGAGCAAATATATTAATCATACATTTCTTGGATTTCCAAATCATGAAAGGAGTGAGTAAGTTAAATCCAAACACTTTCCTAACTTTTCTAAAATCCCAATTCTTCATAGAGATAAGTTTAAAAGCACATTTCTCAACTTGCTGGGTCACTTTTTAGGGTCACTGTCACAGAAAAGCAAGAAAACCAGCCTGTAAACTGACAAAAATGCTTTATATATAGATCCACAAATGTCACTCCACTACTAGGATAAAATCAGGCACAGAGTCTTCAAGTTTACATTTTTCTACAGAAGTTAGTTTTCAAAGCATGCTGCTCCCAACAAAACCATTTCTTCAAAAGAGCCAAAAACAACTCAAGGCTTTATTTTTGTCGGACCAATGTGGCATAATGTACTCTCCCATACTCACATTCATTGTATTGGCAACTCACAGTTCCCACAATCTTGCCCCTCTCCTCTCTCTCATTAAAATCAATTCCTGGTTTGCAGCCGGCGCAACAATACAGATACCCTGCAGACTGCCACGCTAAGAGTTAAGTAATGCCCCTCGTGTGGGTAATTACCAGTGTGAGGCCTCGCTGAGCAGCTGCCATCTGTGCATGTGCTGCTGTATTGCCAGCGTTCACACAAGCTCACACTGTCCCCCCTCGAATATATACACACACGCATGCACACGCACACACCTCCTTCCTTTTTGGGGCAGTGGGGGGCGGAGGGGTGGCTGGGGGTACTCATCCAAAAGACAAGAAAGAGCGAGAAAGGGAGCCCGCAGCCTCTAAGCTTCGACTAATTTTGAGGGTGAACATGAGCAAACTAGTAGAGAGTAAATGGTAGAAGTTATTCGATGGAAAACTAAAATGTATCCATCTATCTAAACTAAAATGCATCAAAGTGTACAAAGGCAAGTAGGTCAATGGGTCAAACCACGTTTTGAACTTCTCCAATTCTCCCAACTCAGACTTTTTACACCAAGTACCACGTCATAAACTGTCTTGAGCATCCAACTACCGCAAGGCCTGGATCAAGACTAAACTAGACCTAAATTGGACTAAAATATGTCTAAACTGGGTGCAAACTATATGTAAACCAGGAAAAAATAATTACCATCCATCCAAAGTGTCCCAGCTATCACTCATTGGGCAACTGAAATATGCTCTGGGTGCTTTAAATCCAAGTCACAAACAAACATATAAATTATGAAGCATATAATAGTGTGTACTTAGTGTTTTCTGACTATTCATTGTCTGTGATTGATAGGAGCATACGCTGTATCTTGAATTGGCAGTGTCTCAAATGAGGATCTTCTGGTCAAGGGGTAAATGCAGCACTATGTGACACAGCCCACGTTGTCGCTTTAAAGACCTCATGTTTCTGATTATATTATTTTTGGCCCACGCTTATGATGAAATATACATCAACTCAAATCAAATCTTTGTTTTAAAAAGGCTAATTAAACTCGACTTCTTATGCTATCAAGCCAACAGGATAACAAACCAAGGCTGGCAAAAACGTCTCTGGGTGGAGTAGGAGGTAGAAATCTTGAGTATGTTACTGTTACCCACTTACAAAGTAACTTTTCTGTCTGTACTGTACATAGCCAACGATTGCACAGGGACTGACAGCAATGATTTGGCCTCTCCTTCCCCTCGAGCCGACTCAAAGGTTGCTGCTGATGAATTGGAGATCTAGACAAATGTAAAACATGTGTAGTTCTGTAGCAGGACAGGGGCTGCTAAAGTCTTCAGTGAGTCTCAAACTACCCTCTGTTATTAAACCAAGGAGATCCACACAATGGAGTGTTGAGGCAAGATCCTGTTTTTCTCTTGGGGCTGGACTGAAGTTTGTTTTATGCAAAACTTGTGCAAACAGTTTGTTTACAGACACCTTTTGCTGTCCTTGTAACAATTATAATGTATAGGGACGTGTTGCTCAAACAAATGTTTTAATGTTTTGGTAATCGTTATAGTCAGGGTTGTTTAAGAAATAACTTTGAACAACTCTTCTACAATGGAAAACTCTTGGGCAAACCAGCTTGTTTGAACAATTGAAATCACATATATTTATCTTCCATTTCACAGTGCCATTCCTTCAGGAATTGGAGATGTACCTGTATATGCAAATCAAGGCTCCATGTCCGTTCAGACTTGCCAGTCACATAATCAAATTGTGAGAATTTAAGAAGATCCTGTAGTTTAAATTGACTAAGCATTTTTGAGGAAATGCAAACCTTGGAGACAGACGATCCTGTGAGATGTCACTGTGATTTATGGCACATACATTATACTAGAATGTAAGGAATCTCTCCTGGCAGTGGCATGTGCACCCGTGCATTTGATATGACAGTACTTTGAGAGATAAGAACTTCACCATTATGCTCCAGTAAACCACATCTGCAGCCGACAGTCTTCTACAACAACTCCTACGCTCCACTATACTCCAAATAATGGCTAGTATATGGGTAGGTGGGACAGTGAATGTTTTACATCTAAATACATGGTATTAGTACAGTATAACCATGCTCCACTGAGGACAGCTTGTGGAGGGGCCTGTACTTTGATGTCAGGAAACATTAGAGGGCAGGAAAACATCTCCACTGTTTATGTCCTTGGCCTAAGCCTTAACTGTGGGCAGAGTTTCAGCTTCTTGGTGTAGAAAGAAAACTACTTCAGCTTGTGTTAGACAACTGTAAAAACATAGTAGATACAATTACTATACAAAGCTATCAGAGGGAATTTTTTGACAACTGGGAGCTTCTACACAAATAGTTATGCAGAAATAGTAGAATGTTCAACACGCATCACCCACATTCACATGTTATCCTTCTTACAAAAACACTTAAGACACAGAAAGGCGCAAAACATTCATCACACTTTTTGACGAGACACAAGAAGTCGTTTTCAAAAGTTTCAGACATGTGTAATATCTGACACGCAATAAATACAAGCCGTGTCTTCTACTTGTTCAGCTCATACGGGCGGTTATAAAACACAGGCAGAAATTGTGTGATAAAGGCCACATGATGCGATGCCTCATCATTAAAGCCATAAAACTGTGTTGCAGGCACAGACAAACAAAGAGCGGAGTGTTTGTGTGTCAAGAAGAGCTGAATGAAATCCTTGTCAGTGCAGTGCGTCTCTGAGCAGCTTGCTAAGCTGGATCAATGCAATGTCACCGTGCACACTCTCCCACAGTGGCCAGTTCGAGCACATAACAAGCCTGTCCTGACAATGCCTTCACCAACATAACGCTGCATACAACAATGATCCTTACGGGGTCAGCAGGGTGAGACAGGGCCGCTACCTTCTAAACCCTGTTCAGAATTTTGTACGTTTTTGTGCAAACTGTGCGTGGTTTGGATTACTGAGCTGGGTACTGCCAACAACTTTTTTCTTGTTAAAGTTGTTGCCAGTTCTTTCTTTATTTCGTTCTTTATTCTATTCTCACATTTATTATTTTGTTGTTGGTATTTTAGGACTTATTTTAGGACTGTTATTTTAAAATTTTTATTTTAAGATTACTATTTAAGCTACTGTGACAACGCAATTTCCCTTGTGGATCAATAAAGTCTGTCTAAGTCTAAGTCTAACTTCAGGACACGATCAGCTGATACTGGGTCCATGCATATCCCGATGAAGGAGCACTAAATGGAGGTTATTATGCTGAATATGCTCTGCAAGTAAAGTCTCATACTGAATTAGTTAGTGTGCATGTTGTGATATGTTCTGAATGAATCATGTGGTAAAACAAGCACATTACCTGTTTTTTATTTTATGATTTATCACATGTCACTGTGTCACAATACAGCTACAAAACAATACGCTTATTGTCAAGTACTCCATGACGACATATTGCAGATAGTTTGGATACACTTAATTAAGAAAGTTGAAGTTTATTCACAAGAAGCCACATATCGCAAATTCACTCAAGTCTTCCATCTTACATTTTTTGCCAACACTCTCTAAAACCAAACATCCAGGAACTTATAAATGTGCAGAAGTTCAGCTTTAGTTAAGTTTCCTGATTTAGTTACCTGTTTGGCCTTGGTTTGGTTCTGATTTTGTGTTTTTGGAGTCTTCTTTTGACACAATATGCTGAAAAAGATATTACATGTGTCTGAATTGAATGGAGCGGTTTATCGAAGTATCGCGATAATATCGATATGAAGATATTGCAGCCTGTATGGCATATCGCAAGTTTTTTCAAGCCCTATATTTGAGTATGAATAGATACGAGTCGCTGGACTAACAACTTTTAAGTGACTGAATGAAGACTATTTTCCATCGGTTTACAGAGCTGCACACCATAGTCTCTAACAATCTGCACTGCACTTGACAAAATACTTTCTCCAGTCTATTATATTGTGCCAAATACAATATTTAGTTATTGACAACCACCATTATAATTTCAAACGATATGTAATCAACAATAACTTTTTGAGCATCATGTATTTTTGCAGAATGGTCAATAAATAAGCTGTGTAATGTGGTAACATTGGTTCTAAACATTTAAACCTTCATAGGAATCTCATGATGTTATTTTTGAATCAATTGACACCTATTGGCATTTATAACCGCCGCTGCACAGTTAACAAGCTTTCAAAACTCCTTTCCTTCTCCCTCCGAGACAACAATCACATATAATATTGTGTGGGAATGCGTCTTCTCAGTAGAGGTGGGTGTAACTCCACCAAATCTTGATCAGTAACCCAAAAATGATGCACCGGGCAGGCCTACACACTTCACCTACCGGGCTATTCACTTCGCCAATCTCACTAACAAGCTGGGACCGTACCATTGACCACTGCACCAAACAAGAACACAAGCAGACAATGGGGATGGCACACTTTCCCCCTGTATCTTCAGCCAGGCCTTTGAAAAGAGGGGGGGGACTCTTTTGGCACAAAATGGCTGCCATGCGACCATACAGTTGGTTGAGGCACAATAGTGTTGTGGATGGTGCAAGTTAGTGACCCATGCTCAGATACTATTCACCCCACTTCTCACAGAAAAGGGAGTATTACGCAGGAACACAGTTGTGGAGCACTTTTTTAAGGCCAGAGAATACATTTGAAAAGAAGTAGAGCAAAAGTTTAGTCAATACTTTTCCAAATCGAAAAGCAAAACATGCAATGACAACTAATACACATGTTGCTGATCTTTTGGCTTTAAATTATGCCCACGTTTGTTTACAAGGAAATAAGTAGTAGTTTGTAACCACAGCCACATGCTTGCTGAAATGTTATGTAGCAATGTGCCCTCTCCAGTTTCTTCCTGTAAACATCTGGCAAAGTCCTGTAAGCCATGAAGACCTAAATTCCCCCTGTAACACAGTAATGAATGGTTGGAAGTACTTAGAAGCATTCAGAAAATATCCACAAACAAGACATACTTCCTGGATGTCAGAATGGGCTTCATTGACACAGGCTTTGGTGCAGTGTCAGCCAGTGCCAGGGTGTGAAAGAGAAACTATATGAACTTAATTTAACCCCATTGGAGCAAGGTTACAGGCATCTGGCCTACAAATGCACCAGTCACAAGACACAAAAGCAAAGCCACACTGTTCACAAACAACCTCCTCTTAGGATTGCTCCCCATAGTAAAGAATCCTTCAACTGCTGCTACTACTACTACACCAAAGTTAGGATAGTAAAACTTACCTTCAATTGAAAGGGATGTATTTCGTTGAGTGAATGTCTTCTTAGCTTCTTGGTCAAAGTCTTTAACATTGTTCCAGGCTATGGCTTATTCCCTACAATTAACGCGTTATTACACTAATGATGTTACAAGCTCATTTGTGGACATGAACAACTTGTAGCCAACATTTGAAAAGGCACAGATCAAAGCTGTCTGCCACAGAAGACAACCTGGTTAACAGTAAAAAGCTTAACAAAACGGTACAGTACTGCAACAAAAAAGAAAAAAATCTGCGTAGTATTTAAGACATGAACGTAGTAAACTTATTTTGATCACTGCGTAATTGAGGAAAAAGGTCTGGGTTCTCTTTCCGCTCCGGACTAACTCACCCTCAGCTCGGCTTGGTTAAGGTGTTTTGGAAAGTTTAAAAATATAAAGGCTATATGATGATAATAATAATAATAACTTGTTCGCATTCACACACGCACTCTCACACACACACACGCACACACGCAGAGCCACAGTAAACTGCGCGAACATAAGTGATTCTCCAGAGCCGAGCGAGCCGCGCGCTGATTGGCCGAGGCGCGCGATGATGTCATGTGTTTCACTAGAGGAGGAGGGACCCAGTTAAAGCCACATTGACTTGTAATGTTTACTACTGCTATGTTCATATATTGGGCTCTGATTGGGATGTCCCTATAAAACCTGGAGCACACTTTCTGAATGCGTCTTATTTGCGCAGAGTCGGGTCCCGCAGACTGTGCCAAAACGAAAAAGAAAGAGTCGATGAGTAAAAGAGACACCAAAAGAGGCTGTAGTTAATACTTAATAGATGAGGAACACTGTGTAAATGTAGCTTTACATTCATAAACTCATTAAAATGGACCATAACTACAAACCACTTAATTGTAACTTTCTACAATTTGGAGTAGCGTTGGATAATATTACCAAATATGTATATTTCAATCAAAAAGATAATAAAATAATGCCAAAATGTGGTGGTAAATGTATTAATTTAGATCACTGTGTCGTCACAAAGATAACTGTCTTGAGTAAACTGTAAAAAAAAAAAAGTTTTGTTATTTTTAGCAGCAGTTTTTGCAGCTTTTTCTTTTCTTTCTTTCCTTGGCTTTGATGATTTAAACACTATTGTGAATTTGCAAATCTTCAAAACAACAATTCCAGTAATATCCAATAGCTATATTTGACTTGCATGTATTGATTTAGTCATACATTTCACAAGACTTCCATGGCACCGCTAAAGTCACTGGGATTACTGTACCAACCGTGTCCCTCAAATGTTAGTGACAAATCAGGCCCTTTAAATCATGGAGGCAGAGCTGCAGCTGAAGGGAGGGACAGGCAGGCAGCGAGAAAGCTGAGAGCAGAGAGAGCATGTCAGGTATAGCCTAATTGGTGTAAGTGGGGCATCCAGTTTCAGTGATGTCATGCTTTGCAACCACTGTCTGCTGTAACGCACTGTGGATGATGCACTGCTCCTGAGGTTTATCGTGCCAAGCGTTCCCCGTGATGCCAGACGCGAGACACACCTTTCCCCCGGTGACATAACTCATCCCCAGTCGTCAAAGTCACGCAATTATTATGTCAGAGGCTGTCAAAGCGTGCAGTGGGTCTTCTTTGTTTATTATAGAGTAGTTGTAGGCACCTCTTTCAGAGAACATTTGGCCCCAAGATAATTTTGAGAAAGATGGCATACTCTAAATATGAAATCACTTAAAAATGCTTTAACGGAAAGAATGCACGCTGATTCTTAGACAATTTTAAATTAAGATTGCCAATGGAACAAGTATATTTTTTTGTAATTTAAAGTCCCTATACCAGCTTTTCTATGACAAACTATGAAAGAGGGAGCGAGTAAATTAAATTGATGGTTGGGGTCCAAACTCATTCTTAAATTTCCATTTCTAACACATTTCTAACACATTTCTAACACATTTCTAACACATTTCTAACACATTTCTAACCTCCCAGTTCTTCACAGGATTGAGTTCGTGAGCACATTTCTTAACTTTTTTCAGGGTCATGACAAAATGCTACAAAACGAGCCAAAATGCTCCAAACCAAGATCATGAAATTGATACAAATGCTTTATAATTAGGTTCACAGTATTATTTTTCACCAAGGACAAAACCAGGTCTAAACCAGGACTAAACCAGGTCTAAACAAAGACTAAACCAGGTCTAAACAAAGACTAAACCAGGTCTAAACCAGGACAAAACCAGGTCTAAACCAGGACAAAACCAGGTCTAAACCAGGACTAAACCAGGTCTAAACCAGGACTAAACCAGGTCTAAACAAAGACTAAACCAGGTCTAAACAAAGACTAAACCAGGTCTAAACCAGGACAAAACCAGGTCTAAACCAGGACTAAACCAGGTCTAAACCAGGACTAAACCAGGTCTAAACCAGGACTAAACCAGGTCTAAACCAGGACAAAACCAGGTCTAAACCAGGTCTAAACCAGGACAAAACCAGGTCTAAACCAGGACTAAACCAGGTCTAAACCAGGACTAAACCAGG